>WNWK01048481.1:0-13537 GCA_009830355.1 Cherax destructor
CTGCAGAGGATCAAGAAATACATGAAGAACAGTACACAGAGGATGATGGTAAGGGCAAACATTTCAGGATGGGAAAATGTAAAATGTGGGGTTCCTCAAGGATCAATAACCTGATCAGTACTCCTATTAATATTTGTAAATGATCTACCAGAGGAGAATGGATTATTGTTTGTCGTTACCGTAAAACTAATGAGGAAAATAACCCATAACCCAAAAGGTTATGGGCAGACCTGGACAACGTACAAGAATGATCAAATAGGTAGCTACCGTAATTCAACCAATATTACGGCACAGTCATGCAAATTAGAGAGGAGAAGAGAAGAGCAGAGACAGAGTACAGTGTGGAGAAAATTTTCTCCAGGAGGGGGGTATCGACCCCCTCTCAGCCTTAAGGGACGACCCCCTTAGAAAGGGCAATGGCGTCTTGCTTGCTTCCGCATCAACACTTTAATTGGAAGCAGATGATCAGCGTGTGTCAGTCATGCCACCACTTCCTTGCAAGAGACCAGTGTTGCAACTAGTGTAATTAATGAGAGAAAATTGATCTCTTATGGTGGGAGGGAAGGTACAGAAAACCCCCTGCCTCACTTTATTCATATGAGGGACAATAATGAACTCTCGGTGATCGAGACATATCAAGACATCCAGCATCTTGATTTTTTCTTGTTACAGTTTGGCAGGGAAGGGAAAAACGCTTGTCAGCGAATCCTTTATATGAAGAGACGCCCAGGGCAAGCGAGGGCGGCGAGAGGCGTCATAGAACATAAGAACATAAGAAAGGAGGAACACTGCAGCAGGCCTGTTGGCCCATATTAGGCAGGTCCTTCACAATCCGTCCCACTATCAGAACACTTGCTCAATCCAATTTTCAATGCTACCCAAGAAATAAGCTTTGACAATTCCATTCACTCATTTGAGACTCCCACTCAAATCCAACCCCTCTCACTCATGAATTTATCCAACCTAAATTTGAAACTACCCAAGGTCCTAGCTTCAATAACCCTACTAGGCAGACTGTTCCACTCATCAACTACCCTATTTACAAACCAATACTTTCCTATATCCTTTCTAAATCTAAACTTATCTAACTTGAATCCATTATTGCGGGTTCTCTCTTGGAGAGATATCCTCAAGACCTTATTTATATCCCCTTTGTTAATACCCATTTTCCACTTGTATACCTCGATCATGTCTCCCCTCATTCTACGTCTTACAAGTGAATGTAATTTAAGGGTCTTCAATCTTTCTTCGTAAGGAAGATTTCTAATGCTATGTATTAATTTAGTCATTCTACGCTGAATGTTCTCTAACGAATTTATGTCCATTCTGTAATATGGAGACCAAAACTGAGCTGCGTAATCTAGGTGAGGCCTTACTAATGATGCATAAAGCTGTAATATAACCTCTGGACTTCTGTTGCTAACACTTCTTGATATAAATCCCAGTAATCTATTTGCCTTATTACGTACACTTAGGCATTGCTGTCTTGGTTTAAGGTTGCTGCTTACCATCACCCACAAGTCCTTCTCGCAATCTGTATGGCTAAGTTCTACGTTATTTAACTTATAAGTGCTTGGGTTATGGACACTCCCGAGCTTCAGAACCTTGCATTTATCTACATTGAACTGCATCTGCCACTTTTCTGACCACGAATTAAGTTTGTCTAAATCTTCCTGAAGTTCTATGACATCTATGTTTGAATCAATTATCCAACCTATCTTCGTGTCGTCGGCGAATTTGCTCATATCACTAGTAATTCCCTCGTCAAGGTCATTGATATATATTGTAAATAACAATGGGCCTAAGACTGATCCCTGTGGAACACCACTTGTTACAAGTCCCCATTCGGATTTAACCCCATTTATGCACACTCTCTGCTTCCTATTGGTGAGCCATGACTCGATCCATGACAGCACTTTTCCCCCAATGCCATGAGCTGCCACTTTCTTTAACAGTCTCTGGTGCGGTACTCTATCAAAAGCCTTACTAAAGTCTAAATAAACAATATCGAATTCTTTATCGTGATCAACAGCCTCAAAAGCTTTAGTGAAGAAGGTTAATAAATTAGATAGGCAGGAACGGCCCTCGTGAATCCATGCTGAGTATCATTAATCAAATTATGGTTATCTAGATGGCTTCTAATAATATCAGCTATAATTGACTCTAGTAATTTGCCTACAATTGAGGTCAGGCTTATTGGGCGGTAATTTGACGGTAGTGACTTGTCTCCTGCTTTAAAAATAGGAATTACATTAGCCATCTTCCACATATCAGACACTACACCTGTTTGAAGAGATAAATTAAAAATGTTAGATATTGGTTCACAGAGTTCCATTTTGCATTCCTTAAGAACCCTTGCAAAAAGCTCATCAGGACCCGGCGATTTATTTTGTTTCAGTCGGTCTAGTTGTTTCATAACCATTTCGCTAGTGACTGTGATATTACATAATTTATCTTCTTCTGGGCCTCTGTAAAAATTAATTACTGGGATATTATTAATGTCTTCCTGTGTGAAAACCGAGAGAAAATAATTATTAAAAATAGAGCACATATCATTCTCCTTGTCAGTAAGATGCCCAGAGTTATTTTTAAGGGGACCTATCTTATCCCTAACTTTTGTTCTATAAACCTGGAAAAAACTTTTTTGGTTAGTTTTTGAATCCCTAGCAACTTTAATTTCATAGTCCCGTTTAGCTTTTCTTATTCCCTTTTTAACTTCCCTTTTAATGTCAGTATACTGATTTATAAGATGACCCTCACCTCTTTTTATGCGCCTATAAATTCCTTTCTTCTGCCCTAAAAGATACTTAAGCCTATTATTCATCCATTTTGGGTTATTTCTACTTGATCTAATTTCTTTATACAGGATAAATGTTCTTTGGGCAGCCTTTATAGTGTTAAGAAAACTGTCATATTGATACCTCTCTTCGTCACCCCAGTCCACAGTTGATAAGTGTTCTCTAAGTCCATTATAATCGGCTAAGCGAAAATCTGGGACCGTTACTGAATTATCCCTATTATCATACATCCATTCAATGCTAAAGGTAATTGACTTGTGGTCGCTTGAACCCAGTTCCTCTGTAATTTCTAAATTATTAACAAGGGTTTCCTTGCTTGCCAGAACCAAGTCAAGTAGGTTATTTCCCCTTGTAGGTTCTGTCACAAACTGGTTCAAATAACAATCCTGAACTACTTCTAAAAAGTCGTTAGATTCTAAATTCCCTGTCAAGAAATTCCAATCAATCTGACTAAAGTTAAAGTCCCCTAGAATTACTACGTTATCGTGCCTTGTGGCCTTAACAATTTCCTCCCAAAGTAGTTTCCCTTGTTCCCTATCTAAGTTTGGAGGACGGTAAATCACACCTAAAATCAATTTTTCACACCCCTCTGAAAATTCTATCCAGACAGGGTCATAGGTCAGATTGACTTCAGAACTGGTGCCAACTACTCGTGTTTCGCGTTATAAACTATGAGAATAAACAGTGATACGCGCGTTGGGTATCGGTGACAATCTCAATAATAAGTGGTAAAATATAGTGAAGTGTATAATCTCTTTCTGTGACATTACCACAGTGCGCCATAGAACACTTGCTTCAATCAAGACAGCGGATATCCAGGTGATACTTAAGGGTCCGATACAAATACTCAGGTAAGTCTGCTTAGACATAGTGTGGTTTTATTGACTGCACAGTTGAGAACTAATATGTTCTAGGCAGATTTCCCATACACCCGGTGACCCACTGGCTTTTGAGCCCAAACCAGTAAGTGTGATTGCCAGTATCCAGTTATTGAATGAAATACTGACACAATACCCCTTAGGGGTAATAATTCTCACACTTACTTGTCCGCTACAGCCCAAGGTAGTGGAATCGATAACTCGGCAGCGACTTCGGGGGTGGCTGCGAAGTCGTGAGATGTCATCCAAGCTAAGTACCTTCTACAGTCCTTATATTATGTTTAGCTTGTTAGAAGTCCTTACATACAGCTTTAACGGCAAGCTATTACAAATATCACCCAATAGGAAAGATCTTGGAGTGAACATCACATCCAGCACATCTCTACAGATGCATATAAACCACACAACATCTGCAGCATATATGAGGATAGCAAATCTCAGAATTGAGAATGTCGTTGTGAAGAAAGACTAAAGCTGAACGTATCCTGGCGACGACAGAAAATAGAAGGATATGGGAAGACATGATAACGACATACAAGATACTTAGATAATTTGACAGAATAAACAAGGACAGACTTTTTGAAATTAAACTCATTTGGGCGATGGGTCACAGATGAAAGCTAAAAACACAGAAGAGCCAGAGAGAAGTTAGAAAATACTTTTTCGATCTCTGGATGGATTTGAGTGGGACTTGTACACGAGTAAATAGAATTATCAAAGCTTATTTCTAGGGTAGCATTGAAAATTGGGTTGAGCAAATATTCTATTAGTAGGATGGATTGTGAAGGACCTGCCTAGTATGGGCCAACAGGCCTGCTGCAGTGTTCCTCCTTTTTTATGTTCTTAATAAGTGGACTGAGCTAGATGAGCAAAGGGTAGAGACAAACTCGATACATAATGTCAAGAAAATGTTAGATAGTGCCAAGAGACTAGAAACCAATAACTACGGCAGTTGTATTTTAAGAGGCTGGGCGGAGATTCAGACTCAACCCTCTCAAGCACAACTTGGCAAGTACACAAGCACAATATGGTTCCCAATAAGCATTAGAGGTCGTCCTGTCATTTCTGTTCATGTAATGAACCAATGTCAATGAATAAACAGAACAATGGACAGGGACTCGTGGTCCCTGGATATAGCAGACCCAACGTTGGAACCACTCGGCTTACAGTAAGATTTTACAAGCATTATTTTTGTGAGAAGGTTGTATGAGAAGCACTAAGTGTGATGATACAGTGGGACGAGACAACCAGATCACACAAGTGTTGAGTACACAATTACCTTATTAAAGATCAGAGAAGGTTGCAAGACTAAATTGGTCATTATAGTGTAGTATAATTATAAGACTTAATGAATTTAATGAGGGATGTGATTGCTTTGTCAGGGGAAGAATAACCATTGTTTTACTTGTCTATTTTTGAGAATTATGTCTGTTTTGGAAGAATGATTATATACTAGCTTAGCTCCCTGGTGTTAATAATACATTAACGAATGAAATTAAAATGGTTATAAATTAGAGTTACATAAATTTTTATGATTTTTGTAATGATGGGGATAACGTTTAGAGTGGAAAATATTTTGTATTATTTTTACATGTTTACATTATGTTTATAAACATTTAAGATGCTGAAAGTAACACTGTCATTTTGTCAGTTAGACAGCAGGCAAAACTTTGTGTTATTTAGGAATGTTTGTGTTGGATGTAGAGAGGAATGGTTAAGAATGTGAGGTTGACCAGTGTTTACACCACAGTACGTGTCCAGCCATGGTTTAGGGTGAACGAGGCAAAACTTGCTCTGGATTGGCACCATTATCTCTTCCTGTGATTGAGATATAAGGATATGGTTGAGTGCTAGAGGATTGTAATGTACAGGTTACCTACTGGTAATGGGGATGGAGCATTCCTGAAGCTACAGGCAGAGAACTGGTACTGTGAAATGTAGGTAGGATGTTTCCAGTAAAGTTATGTGGCACTATTATATGAAATGTAATTTACCACTGCTTGGAATATTTATGTGTATAATTAAGTATAGGTGGTTCAGTTATTTATATTTATGACTTTTTTTAACTTTTTAGGATAAGCCACTGAAAGATATTGTTGAAATGTTGTTTAGTATATAATGTAAAGTTTGCTGGGATAATAACAGCAAATTTAGAGTGTGGATTTTCATTTCCCCAACTGTGGTAATTACAATTATTAGTGGCACACACATATTTGAAAATTCATTCCCCTATATAATTAGTTTAATATTTCTTGATGGCAGCTATAAACAATCATTAAAATTATTCCCTGACATACTGACATATTATTACACGATATTATTGTCTGACATACAGTGATTATTATTAATCATCAGCCAGTAGTTTGTTATAACTAAACCACATTCAACTCCATTTACCTCTTCACTCTCATCTTCCCCCCATTTCCCATTTAACCATATCTCTCTCTCTCTCTCTCTCTCTCCCACCAAGGCAGGGTGGCCCGAAAAAGAAAAACTTTCATCATTCACTCCCTCACTGTCTTGCCAGTGGCACGCTAACACTACAGTTATAAAACTGCAACATAAACACCCCTCCTTCAGAGTACCGGCACTGTACTTCCCATCTCCAGGACTCAAGTCCAGCCTGCCTGTTTCCCTGAATCCCTTCATCAATGTTACCTTGCTCACACTCCAACAGCACGTCAAGTCCTAAAAACCATTTGTCTCCATTCGCTCTTATCTAACACTCTCACGCATGCTTGCTGGAAGTCCAAGCCTCTCGTACACAAAACCTCCTTTATCCCCTCCCTCCAACCTTTCCTAGGCCGACCCCTATCCCGCCTTCCCTCCTCTCTCTCTCTCTCTCTCTCTCTCTCTCTCTCTCTCTCTCTCTTATATATATATATATATATATATATATATATATATATATATATATATATATATATATATATATATATGTATATATATATGTATATATATATATATATATATATATATATATATATATATATATATATATATATATATATATATATATATATATATATATATTTAATCTCCTGAAAAGGGACGTAGTATTAGCAGCTGTACAAGAACATTTTCCAGGTCTCTTCCCTTTTGTTTCAGCTGGATATAGCAAGGAATCAATGCTCCTGTTTGGAGAGCATGAAATCACATCATCAGAGGGTGTCCAGCAAGGGGACCCTCTCGCACCATTTCTCTTCTGTATAGCAGTTAGGGAAATCACAGTAAGACTGACCAGTGAGCTAAACATCTGGTTCCTGGATGATGGCACACTAGCAGGTACAAAGGAGTCCCTTGTAGATGATCTTACACAGGTGATGACACAGGGACAGGAAATGGGTCTCATCCTGAATCCATCCAAATGTGAAATCATATCAGTCAATCAACAAGTGATAGATGCAGTGCTATCAAAACTACCAGGAGCAACAGTCATTGCCCCTACTAATAGTGTCTTGCTTGGAGCACCTCTGGGAAGAGATGCCATTGACACAATTCTCAGGAAGAAACTGGAAGAATTGAGGAGAATGGAACAACGAATAGGCAATCTTGACACCCATGATGCCTTGTACCTCCTCACAAAATGCTTGAGTCTGCCCAGGTTGACATATTTCCTAAGATGTGCTCCTTCATATGATAATCCTATACTGCACGAATATGACAGTATCCTGAGGCAGATCTTTACTAAAGTACTTAACCTTACTCTAGAAGATGGGCAGTGGGACCAAGCTACACTCCCAGTCAGACTAGGAGGCATTGGTGTCCGCAAGTCATCTCAGATTGCTCTACCTGCTTTCCTGTCTTCATGCATTGCATCCAGAGGGCTTGTAGCAGCAATTCTCCCTGAACATCTTAGGGACACGATTGGAATCCATGACCAAAAGTTCGTTGATGGAGCCAGGATCTGGGATAACCTAACAGGCTCTGAAACCAGGCCTGCTCCCCCAACAACTACAAACAGTCGCACTGGGATGGCCCAATAGTAGAGAATATAGCCTCAGCAATGCTTCAGAGTGTGTCAGGGAAGGATAGAGCCCGCCTACTTGCAGTGAGAGCTCCTCATGCAGGGGACTTTCTTTGGCTGTTCCCAACTCCAGCCTTGGCACACGCCTCGACCCACAGACCATCCGCATTGGTGTTGCCCTTCGACTTGCCGCCCCTATTCTCGCCGAACACAGGTGTATTTGTGGCAGTGAAGCAGCAGACCGATTCGGGTACCATGGTCTTGTGTGTCGTAAATCCGAGGGAAAGATTGCAAGACATGAAGAGGTTAATAACATTATCAGAGGAGCCTCACAACAGCCGGATGCCCAGCAGTAAGGGAACCACCCCAACTATGCAGATCTGATGGCAACCAAAAGCGTCCAGATGGTATCACCCTTCAAGCCTGGACAGACGGCAAGCAGGTGGTGTGGACTACACATGTGCATCTACCTTGGCTGATACCTATCTCCAGTACACCAGGGAGGAAGGAGGGGCTGCTGCCACCTTCAGGGAGTCCCAGAAGTCGAGAAAATATGGAGAACTTGCCCATCATTATATGTTTGTTCCCATAGGCTCAGAGACCCTTGGCTCATGGGGAAAGAGTGCATCTAAGTTCCTCAAGGAGCTGGGCAAAAGACTCAACAGGGTAACTAGGGATCCCAGGGCAGCTAGTTTTCTGTTCCAGCGACTCAGCGCTGCTGTTCAGAGGGGTAATGCATGCTGTATTCTGGCACGCGCACCAGCTCGGAAGAGCTGGATGAGATTTTCGCATTATAATCAGTGACAAAGATGTAACAATATGTACTAGACATGTATCTCTCACCTCGTGTACTGTATATGCCATCTTTATATCAACAATGTATCTCTCAAATCTTTTGTACCATATTATGTAATAAAACATACCTATTGGTAAAAAAAAAAAATTAAAAGATGGGGTGGTAGGAGAAGTGGAATATTCAAATGGCATCAGGAAGAAATCCAAATATTCTTCCTTGAAGCCTTTTTATCCACTTCTCCGAGGCTATGGGTCCCACAATTTGTACCAGAGGTGGACCCCATCCTATATATATATATATATATATATATATATATATATATATATATATATATATAGATGTAGAAAAGAAAGTTGAAAGTTAACATAGATAAGAGGATAGATATGAGGGTTTCAAACGATTTAGATAAAGACAAATTGGATAAGACTTTGGAGAGAGGGAGTATGGAAGAAGTGAATGTTTTCAGATATTTGGGAGTTGACTTGTCAGCGGATGGGTTTATGAAATATGAGGTTAACTATAGAATTGATGAAGGAAAAATGGTGAGTAGTGCGTTGCGGTATCTTTGAAGACAAAAAAAGTTATCCATGGAGGCAAAGAAAGGAATGGGTGAGAGTATAGTAGAATAGTGAGGTGTGAAGCACGTGTTGTAAATGCTGCAGGCAGTAGAGATGTCCTGTCTAAGGGCAATGTGTGGTGTAAATATTATGCAGAGAATTCGGAGGTGTGCAGTTACTAAAAGTATTAGTGAGGGCTGAAGAGGGGCTGCTGCGATGGTTTGGTCATTTAGATTGAATGAAACAAAGTAGAATGACTTGGAGAAAGTATAAATCTGTAGGGGAAGGAAGGCGCGGTATGGGTCGGCCCCGAAAAGGTTGGAGGGAGGGGGTAAAGAAGGTTTTGTAGGAGAGGGGCTTGCATTTCCAGGAAGCATGCATAAGCGTGTTAGGAGTGAATGGAGACGAATGTTTTTTGGGACCTGACGAGCTGTTGGAGTGTGAGCAGGGTAATATTTTGTGAAGGGATTCAGGGGAAACCGGTTAGCCGGATGTAATAAAGTAACCCCTTCCCTGATTAAATGGGTCACATGTGGTGTATAATTTTTTAATGATGAGCTTCAGAAAATTTTCATTATTATTATTATTATTATTGTGATTATTACTATTTATGTAGATGATGTTATAAAACAATTCCACTTCATTCCCACCCTCGCATTCTGTTGCTCTGTTATTGTATGTTCCAATATGTTTTCTCTAGAATTTGTGTTAATCTGTAATATAGCGTATAACATTAATTTTCTTTGTGTCTGATTATTTTTTCTAGTATTAGTATTCATTGTAATAATTATTGTGAGTAGAAATAAGGTTTATAGAGGCAAGTTGACCGTCTTGTGCAGAAATTTTTAAAGAGTTTGTGTACATGAGAGGGATTCGATTCAAAACAAGGGAGGGAACACGCGGAAGAGTTCCCCTTTCCATTATCACACCTTTGTCAGCTTAAGAAGCCTTTTTCAACTTCTCATATTGATTATACTGCTGCTAACAAGTGAGTTCATAATCTGTGTTGAGAGAGATAAGTAGAGAAGATCAAATATTGTTACAATGCAGTCTTTTTGTGTTATAGCCATTGGAGGAACAAACCTCCAGCCGGCATATCTTGTATCACTCTTAGAAAAGGCCTATTAACTGTGTATACCTTGTAACTTGCCTTATTATGATAGTTAAATGATACCTGTATATTGTATGATTAGAGTAAATTGTAAGAATAGTGATAATTTAAGGTGCAATGACTGTTACTTTTGACTCATGTAACCTACCCTAATACTTCTTATTTCTAACCTATAACTTTCCTAACCTATCTTTTATGCTAATACTCTTTTAGTAAATATCTACTACTTATGTTTAACTATGTTTATTTCCTGTAATTTATCTGTCACATGTAACTTGACTTAACCTAGCTTATATATGTTTGTTGCTATTTTTGTACCATTATTTTATTTTCCTCTGTCTTATTCATACTAGCCTATGTTTCATGTTTATTATGTGTATAACATATATGTTCATTCTTTTTTTGTGTATTATAATTGTGTTAAGTTACACTGTTTGCTCACTGTATTTCAGCTGTCTTATTTTTATGTAAAATCTTGAATTTGTTTTGATATGCCATTTTTTATTGTTTTCATAATTTGTTAATTATATTCCATTCTTATATTTTTTTTACAAGATCTTATTTTGTCTGTAGAAGTTCTTGCTTGTGTATTTTGTGACTAAACCTGAAAAATGTTTTTAGGTTTAGCAGCAACCAGGCACCCCCCAAAGATATGCCTCCAAAGTAGGAGAGATCCACCAGAGACACTGATGAGAGGAGAGTGCTAGAGAGACCTGGAACACTATACTCCTGGAGGATCAGACCAGACTTGTAATCTGGGATTTGGAAGGTCTCAGGAGCATCCCAAAGCAGGAATGTATCAAGACTATTTAAACCTCAGTATGGAAAGTAATGAAGTCCCTTGGGAACTATGTGGGGAGGTGGTTTTGACAGCAGTAAGCCAGTCCTGCTAATCAGAATTAAGTATTTGTTGATAGAATTTTTTTGTGTGTCAATACTTTCAGATACCCCTGTAATGTGATTATTAAATTGTAAGTGGTTATATCTGGGTATGTTTCACTTCCCCCTTTGAGCCATGTATACAAGGTCCATGTGTTAGAGATTAAATTAAATAACCTATTGATGTTATCATTTTTCTGTGGAGAGTCAAGCCCCTGATAAGGTGCCTACTGCTCGTGTTTTCAGGCCATGCTACCCTAAGAGCCAGTACTTATCAGGACCCCTATCTTGTTTTAACTATCCTGTATTATTTCTCACTGAGTTTTCTCCTGTTCTAACCCAAACTCCTTGGTTTTCTCCCTTCTCCTATGACTATCGTTTCTTTTATCCCTTCCACTATTAAAAGAGCAGGTGGTGGCAGCATACTCCCAAGAGAATAGACCGCTACCGTCTATTCTCCCATATTCTAGTAATGTTCCCTTGTTATTTGATCTCTATATTCTCATATTTTTGTCCACTCCAAGTCTCTACCTGAGGGAACAGACAATATGGCATCGTCTGGTGTTCTGTCGACCCCAGGGTGGGGCTGGGGTGGTAGCTGCATTTCACGGACTTGAGTCCTGGAAATGGGAAGTACAATACCTGCACTTTAAAGGAGAGGTTTTGGATATTGGCAGTTTGGAGGGACGTCTAAACTGTCGTTTCTGAGCGCCTCTGCGAAGACAGTGATTATGTATGAGTGAGGTGTAAGTGTTGAATGATAATGAAAGTTTTTTCTTTCATTTTGGGTTTTTCTTTCTTTTTGGGTCACCCTGCCTTGGCGGGAGACGGCCGACGTGTATATATATATATATATATATATATATATATATATATATATATATATATATATATATATATATATATATATATAACACGTCGTCTCCATTCACTCCTATCAAACACGTCCATGCATGCTTCCTGGAAGTGCAAGCCCCTCGCCTACAAAATCTTCTTTACCCCTCTCTCCAACCTTTTCGGGGCCGACCCATACCCCGCCTTCAAACCCCTACAGCAAGGGTGTTTTCTACCGAATAAGCAGAGTGAAAATATACCACAAACCTGCGAAAAATCACTCTGAACATAACGAAAAAAAATCATAATTGATTTTTAAATTTTAACTAAAATTTAATTGACCCATGATTGTATATATATATATATATATATATATATATATATATATATATATATATATATATATATATATATATATATACACACAATCATGGGTCAATTAAATTTGAGTTAAAATTTCTTAAAAATCAATTATGATTTTTCGTTATGTTCAGAGTGATTTTTCGCAGGTTTGTGGTATATTTTCACTCTGCTTATTCGGTAGAAAACACCCTTGCTTTAGGCCTAACTCGCCACTTTGTTTTATTCATCATGATATATACATATATTCATACAAGTATATTCTTTTTTTCGCCATCAACAAAACAACTGAGAGAATCAGACAGTAAGACAACCAGACTCCAAGAGAGGGAAAAAATAAGACAACCAGACTCCAAGAGAGGGGAAAATAAGACAACCAGACTCCAATAGAGGGGAAAATAAGACAACCAGACTCCAAGAGAGGGGAAAAATAAGACAACCAGACTCCAAGAGAAGGGAAAATAAGACACCCAGACTCCAAGAGAGGGGAAAAACAAGACAACCAGACTCAAAGAGAGGGGAAAATATGACACCCAGACTCAAAGAGAGGGGAAAAATAAGACAACCAGACTCCAAGAGAGGGGAAAATAAGGCAACCAGACTCCAAGAGAGGGGAAAAATAAGACAACCAGACTCCAAGAGAGGGGAAAAATAAGACAACCAGACTCCAAGAGAGGGGAAAATAAGACAACCAGACTCCAAGAGAGGGGAAAAATAAGACAACCAGACTCCAAGAGAGGGGAAAAATAAGACAACCAGACTCCAAGAGAGGGAAAATGAAAAGGCAACATAGTTCAACATTTTTATTATGCATCCCATAAGCACCAGTGGACAGGAAAGTTTTGATAGCTGAACAAGTTAGTGGCAATGAACTATTTACATGTTTATATCTGGTTACAATCGTAATGAGTTATTTATGCAGACATAGCAGGGGCGATCTGAATAATGACTAGCGATTATGAAATCACCGGTGATTAAAAATTCGCTTACATTCTCATGCTTTGAGAAATAGCAACCTGCCAGGAATCTCAGGAACATCAGGATTCCAAACATCCTTGTCCTGAAGGCAAGCCCATTGTTTCTGCAAGAGGCAGATGTTTACAATGTACTTATGTTTTTTCAATATGATTCTTCACGGTGTTATACGAGAATGAAAAAAATATAAAAGATGGTTAATTCTTTCTCAGAAATGTTGCAAAAATCCTTCTGTCTGACGACACAAAGTTTGTCAACAGGTAACTCCCCGCTTGGTGTGATTCCTCAAGAAATTAAACCTTTCTTCTTTGCTGCAACTCTTTGTGCCCTGTGTAAGAAGATGAAGTATTAAGGCTCTTTGCCGTGAGCAGCACTGTCTGCC
>WNWK01048482.1:0-13537 GCA_009830355.1 Cherax destructor
ATCTCCACTGCCTCCAGCCTTCTCCTCGTTGCAACATTCATCACCCATGCTTCACACCCATATAAGAGTGTTGGTATAACTAGACTCACATACATTCCCCTCTTTACTTCCATGGACAAAGTTCTTTGTCTCCACAGACTCCGAAGTGCTCCACTCACCCTTTTTCCCTCATCAATTCTATGATTCACCTCATCCTTCATAGACCCATCTGATGACATGTCCACTCCCAAATATCTGAATACATTCACCTCCTCCATACTCTCTCCCTCCAATCTGATATCCAATCTTTTGTCACCTAATCTTTTTGTTATCCTCATCACCTTACTCTTTCCTATATTCACTTTCAATTTTCTTCTTTTACTTACCCTACCAAATTCATCCACTTCTCTTCAGAATCTCCCAAAAGCACAGTGTCATCAGCAAAAAGCAACTGTGACAACTCCCACTTTGTATTTGATTCTTTATCTTTTAACCCCACACCTCTTGCAGTCAGGTTTCTCGGCCTCCTGTTTGACCGTTGATTGTCCTGGAAACCTCATATTACCTCTCTTAAGGCAACTTGTCACAGCCGGCTGAACGTCCTTAAAACCCTCGCACATCTTTCATGGGGGGCTGATCGTAGAACTCTCCTTCGTCTACATTCAGCCCTAATTTTATCAAAACTTCGATTATGGTGACCAGATATATTCGGCGCCTCCCTGCTACTCTTTCCATCCTTAATCCCATCCATCACCAGGATTATGCTTATGCCTTGGTGCATTTCGTTCTTCCATGGTTGAGAGCCATTATGTGAAGCAACATTCCATCCTTGTCCGATCGTCGTGATGCGCATTGCATTCGCTATTATGTTCGCTCTCATGACCTACGCAATCCTTCCATGTATAGGATTGTTACAGATGTTAGTAGGCGCTCTTTATTTGTTCGTCGCCCCTGCTTCTTCATCCCTTTCTCTTCGTCTACATTCACTCTTGTCTTCCCTTCAGCTACCACCTCTATATGTTCATGTGACATCTCCCTTTCCCCTACCCCCTTGGGAAGTTCCTGCTGTCCGTGTCTGTTCTATTCCTCTACCTTGCGCGAAAGCCCGCCTACCTACGGTGGCTTCTCGCTCTTTTTTTCTAGACCACTTCCGCTCTCATTCCCATGCCATCGCAGTATACACTGATGGTTCAAAGTCGTCTGACGGCATCGGATTTGCAGCAGCATATTTACGGCTGAATTGTATGCCATTCTTGTGGCACTTATCCATATTGCATCTATGCCTGTATCACCATTTGTGGTCGTTTCAGACTCCCTTAGTGCTTTACAGGCTATCCGTAAAATTGATACACCTCACTCCCTAGTTCTTCGTATTCAACTTTGATTACACCGTATCTTTAGCAAGCACAAAGATATTGTTTTTTGTTGGGTCCCTGGTCATGTTGATGTTGGGCAATGAACAGGCAGACACTGCTGCGCGGTCAGCAGTACATGACCTTCCAGTTTCATATAGAGGTGTTCCTTTCACGGACTATTTTGCAGTCATTGCTACCCACCTTCTCAACCGTTGGCAACAACGCTGGTCTGACCTGCTGAATAACAAACTTCATTCTATTAAACCGGTTATAGGTTTCTGGCCTTCTTCTTGTCACCAATGTCGAGGTTGGGAGACTACACTCTCCCGTCTTCGCATTGGCCACACTCGTCTTACTCACGGGTATCTTATGGAGAGGCTCCCTGCCCCACTCTGTGAGCATTGTCAGGTTCCAGTGTCTGTTCGAGATATTCTGTTGGACTGTCCACTTTATCAACGAGCACGCAGAATTTACCTCCAACGGTTTCTTCGCTCTGCGGCCCTTTCTTTACCTTCCCTTCTTGCAGATTTGACCCTCCTTTAATCCTGACTCTCTCGTTGACTTTTTGACAGAAACTGACTTACTACACAAACTCTGAAGATTATACCTCTAGCACCTCCCTCAGTCCCTTCTACCTCGATCTCTTGCTACCCTCTCTCCCTGCACTATCCACTGTCCTGCTGCTCTCCATACCCTACTAATCATCCATATCCCTCTTACAACCCATTCTCCCTGCATCCTGCAATGACCTGCAGCGCTGTATGACCCCTGTGGTTTAGTGCTTCTATTTGATTATAATAATAATAAAGCTGTAATATAACCTCTGGACTTCTGTTGCTTACACTTCTTGATATAAATCCCAGTACAGTGGACCCTCGGTTAACGAAAGGTTCCGTTAACGAAAGCTTCGGAAAACGAAAGCTTTTTTCGTAATCGGTTAGCGAAAAATTCCTCGGTTAGCGAAAGGTATTCGACATGTCCGCCTGCTCTGCGCAAGTGCAGGACGCCAGTGAAGCGTTGTTTACTATTGAGAGAACATTACCTAGCGCGCTCTTTCAAAGATTCACAATATATTTGGTGTCTTTTTTGGTGGTTTAGTGATTGTCACTGTGAAATAAGTCACCATGGGTCCAAATAAGCGTCCTAGTGTCACCCCTGTGGTAAAGAGAGTGAGGAACACCATCGAACTGAAGAAGGAAATAATCATAGAAAAATATGAGAGTGGTGTACGTCTGAGTGATCTTGCCAGGATGTACAACAAAACTCCATCTACTATCCTGGCAAAGAGAAATGAGATCAAGGAAGCTAATGTTGCAAAAGGGGGTTAATTTGTTAACGAAACAAAGATCGAAAACAGTGGATGAGGTTGAGAAGTTGTTGTTGGTGTGGATCAGTGAAAAACAGTTAGTGGGTGATAGTATTTCTAAGGCGATAATTTGTGAAAAGGCAAGGAAGTTGCACGCAGATCTTGTGAAGACAATGCCTGGAACCAGTGGTGAGGTGAGTGATTTTAAAACCAGCAAAGGCTGGTTTGAGAAGTTTAAGAAACGTAGTGGCATACACAATGTTGTGAGGCATGGAGAGGCAGCCAGCTCAGACAAACGTGCAGCTGAAAAATTTGTGCAGGAATTCAAGGGTTTCGGAGAGGCTGAACAATTCCTCCCCAACAAGTGTTTAATTGTGATGAAACAGGCCTGTTTTGGAAGAAAATGCCCAACAGGACCTACATTACTCAGGAGGAAAAGGCACAGCCAGGACACAAGCCTATGAAAGACAGGCTAACTCTCTTGTTTTGCTCTAATGCTAGTGGGGATTTTAATGTGAAGCCTTTACTGGTGCATCATGCAGAAAATCCCAGACCCTTCAGGAAACACAGTGTTGACAAGAATAAATTGTGTGTGCATTGGAAAGCTAACACCAAGGCATGGGTCACTACAGAGATTTTCAAGGAATGGTTGACTGGTGTGTTTGGCCCTAGTGTGAAGAAATGCCTCCTGGAAAAGAAATTGCCACTCAAGTGCCTCCTGGTACTGGACAATGATCCTGCTCATCCTCACAACTTGCAAGAGTTGTTGCCTGACAACTTAAATTTCATCAGAGTGAAGTTCTTGCCTCCTAACACCACTCCTCTCATCCAGCCCATGGACCAGCAGGTCATTTCCAACTTCAAGAAACTGTACACCAAAGCACTGTTTCAGAGGTGCTTTAATATGACCAATGACTCTGAATTGACCCTAAGAGAGTTCTGGAAAGAACACCTCAATATCGTGCATTGCATAGGCCTTATAGGTAAGGCTTGGGAGGAAGTGACTTCCAGGACTCTGAACTCTGCTTGGAGTCCACTGTGGCCGGATTGTGGGATTTTGAAGGATTTGAGGCTGACCCTGACGACCCTTTGCCTGTTGTGGAACATGTTGTGGAAGATATTGTGGCATTGGGGAACAGCCTGGGGTTGGAGGTGAGTGGTGAGGATGTGGAAGAGTTGGTGGAGGAGCACAGGGTAGAGCTAACAACTGAAGAGCTGCAAGAGCTTCATCTGGAACAGCAACAGACCACAGCTGAGGTTATTGCTTCACAGGAGGAGAGAGAGAGAGATAAGGAGGTGTCTTCTTCAGTGCTTAAGGAGATGTGTACAAAGTGGAATGAGTTGCAGACATTTGTTGAAAGATACCACCCTGAGCAAGCTGAAATGAGCCTTCTGTGCAACCACTTCAGTGACAGAGCCATGTTGTACTTCAGAAAAGTGTTGAAGAGTCGCCAGAAACAGAGGACTCTGGACAGTTACTTCACCAGGCAGGGGTCTAGTGACTCTCAAGCTGGTCCTAGTGGCATTAAAAGACCAAGAAGGGAAGTAACCCCAGAGAGGGACTTGTTACCTGAAGTCCTTTTGGAGGGGATTCCCCTTCCAACCATTAACACCCTGCCCCTGTCAGCAACTCTACCTTCCAGATGCCTGCAACTCTTCAATAAAGGTAAGTAAATGTTATTTTTTTTTTTTTTTGAGTGATACTGCCGGCTGTTCTACGAGACACATATGGCCTGGATAATCAGGAGATACATGGAATAGCATTAAATGGCTCTACACGGATCTTCGTGAAGATGGTGACACAGGAGGCCTTGTTGTGGAGAAATACCAGGACATCCCAGTACTGGTAAATTCATGTTTGGAGGTGGAACGAATTAATTGTATTTACATTATTTCTTATGGGAAATAAGGTTTCAGTAATAGCTCCTGGACCGGATTAATTTTGTTAACCGAGGGTCCACTGTAATCTGTTTGCCTTATTACGTACGCTTAGGCATTGCTGTCTTGGTTTAAGGTTGCTACTTACCATAACCCTCAAGTCCTTTTCACAATCTGTATGGCTAAGTTCTACATTATTTAACTTATAAGTGCTTGGGTTATGGACACTCCCGAGCTTCAGAACCTTGCATTTATCTACATTGAACTGCATCTGCCACTTTTCTGACGAGGAATTGAGTTTGTCTAAATCCTCCTGAAGTTCCCCAACATCTACGTTTGAATAAATTATCCTACCTATCTTCGTGTCATCGGCGAATTTGCTCATATCACTAGTAATTCTCTCATCAAGGTCATTGATATATATTATATACAACAACGGGCCTAAGACTGATCCCTGTGGAACACCACTTGTTACAGATCCCCACTCGGATTTAACCCCATTTATGCACACTCTCTGCTTCCTATTGGTGAGCCATGACTCGATCCATGACTCGATCCATGACAGCACTTTTCCTCCAATGCCATGAGCTGCCACTTTCTTTAACAGTCTCTGGTGCGGTACTCTATCAGAAGCCTTACTAAAATCTAAATAAACAATATCGAATTCTTTATCGTGATCAACAGCCTCAAAAGCTTTACTAAAGAAGGTTAATAAATTAGATAGGCAGGAACGGCCTTTCGTGAATCCATGCTGAGTATCATTAATCAAATTATGGTTATCTAGATGGCTTCTAATAATATCAGCTATAATTGACTCTAGTAATTTGCCTACAATTGAGGTCAGGCTTATTGGGCGGTAATTTGACAGTAGTGACTTGTCCCCTGCTTTAAAAATAGGAATTACATTAGCCATCTTCCACATATCAGACACTACACCTGTTTGAAGAGATGAATTAAAAATATTAGTTAATGGTTCACAAAGTTCCATTTTGCATTCCTTAAGGACCCTTGCAAAAAGCTCATCAGGACCCGGTGATTTATTTTGTTTCAGTCGGTCTACTTGTTTCATAACCATTTCGCTAGTGACTGTGATATTACATAATTTATCTTCTTCAGGGCCACTATAAAAATTAATTACTGGGATATTATAAGAACATAAGAACATAAGAAAGGAGGAACACTGCAGCAGGCCTGTTGGCCCATACTAGGCAGGTCCTTCACAATCCATCCCACTAACAGAATAATTGCCCAACCTAATTTTCAATTCTACCCAAGAAATAAACTTTGAAGATTCTATTAACTCAAGTGCGAGTCCCACTTAAATCCAACCCCTCTCACTCATGTATTTATCCAACCTAAATTTGAAACTACCCAAGGTCCTTGCTTCAATGACCCTACTAGGCAGACTGTTCCACTCATCAACTACCCTATTTCCAAACCAATATTTTCCTATATCCTTTCTAAATCTAAACTTATCCAATTTGAATCCATTATTGCGGGTTCTCTCTTGGAGAGATATCCTCAAGACCTTATTTATATCCCCCTTATTAATACCCATCTTCCACTTATATACCTCGATCATGTCTCCCCTCATTTTTCGTCTTACAAGTGAATGTAATTTAAGGGTCTTCAATCTTTCTTAAGAACATAAGAAAGGAGGAACACTGCAGCAGGCCTGTTGGCCCATACTAGGCAGGTCCTTTACATTCCATCCCACTAACAGAATATTTGTTCAACCTAATTTTCAATGCTACCCAAGAAATAAGATTTGATAATTTTATTTACTCATGTGCAATTCCCACTCAAATCCAACCCCTCTCACTCATGAATTTATCCAACCTAAATTTAAAACTACCCAAGGTCCTTGCTTCAATAAGCCTACTAGGCAGACTGTTCCACTCATCAACTACCCTATTTCCAAACCAATACTTTCCTATATCCTTTCTAAATCTAAACTTATCTAACTTGAATCCATTATTGCGGGTTCTCTCTTGGAGAGATACCCTCAAGACCTTATTTATATCCCCTTTGTTAATACCCATTTTCCACTTGTATACCTCGATCATGTCTCCCCTCATTCTACGTCTTACAAGTGAATGTAATTTAAGGGTCTTCAATCTTTCTTCGTAAGTAAGATTTCTAATGCTATGAATTAACTTTGTCATTCGTCGCTGAATGTTTTCTAACGAATTTATATCCATTCTGTAAAATGGAGACCAGAACTGAGCTGCATAATCTAGGTGAGGCCTTACTAATGATGTATAAAGCTGTAATATAACCGCTGGACTTCTGTTGCTTACACTTCTTCATATAAATCCCAGTAATCTATTTGCTTTATTTCTTACGCTTAGGCATTGCTGACTTGGTTTGAGGTTGCTGCTTACCATAACCCCCAAATCCTTTTCGCATTCTGTACGGCTGAGTTCAACATTATTAAGCTGGTAGGTGCTAGGGTTATGAACATTCCCGAGCTTTAGAACTTTGCATTTATCTATATTGAACTGCATCTGCCATTTTTCTGACCAGGAATTGAGTTTGTCTAAATCCTCCTGAGTTCCGTGACATCTACGTCTGAATCGATTATCCTACCTATCTTCGTGTCATCAGCGAATTTGCTCATATCACTAGTAATTCCTCGTCAAGGTCATTTATATATATTATAAACAACAACGGGCCCAAAACCGATCCCTGTGGAACGCCACTTGTTACAGATCCCCACTCAGATTTAACCCCATTAATGCACACCCTCTGCTTCCTATTGGTGAGCCATGACTCGATCCATGAAAACACTTTTCCCCCAATGCCGTGAGCAGCCACTTTCTTTAACAGTCTCTGATGTGGTACTCTATCAAAAGCCTTACTAAAATCCAAATAAACAATATCGAATTCTTTATCATGATCAACTGACTCAAAAGCCTTACTGAAAAAGTTAATAAATTAGTTAGGCAGGAACGACCCTGGTGAATCCATGTTGAGTATCATTAATCAAATTATGCCTATCGAGATGGCTTCTTATGTTATCAGCTATAATCGACTCTAATAATTTGCCTACAATTGATGTTAGACTTATTGGGCGGTAATTTGATGGTAACGACTTGTCCCCTGCTTTAAAAATAGGAATTACATTAGCCATCTTCCACGTATCAGACACTACACCTGTTTGAAGAGATAGGTTAAAAATGTTAGTTAAGGGTTCACAGAGTTCAATTTTGCATTCCTTAAGAACCCTTGAAAAAAGCTCATCAGGGCCTGGCGATTTATTTTGCTTCAAACGGTCTATCTGTTTGATAACTATTTCGCTAGTGACTGTGATACTACATAATTTATCTTCTTCAGGCCCACTAAAATACCTAATTCTTGGGATATTATTAGTGTCTTCCTGAGTGAAAACCGAGAGAAAATAATTATTAAAAATAGAGCACATTTCATTCTCTTTGTCAGTAAGATACCCATAATTATTTTTAAGGGGACCTATCTTATCTCTAACTTTTGTTCTATACACCTGGAAAAAACTTTTTTGGGGTTTGTTTTAATCCTAGCAACTTTAATTTCGTAGTCCCGCTTAGCTTTTCTTATCCCCTTTTAACGTCCCTCTTAATGTCAATATACTGATTCATAAGATGACCCTCACCTCCTTTGATACGCCTATAAATTCCTTTCTTCTGCCCTAAAAGATATTTGAGCCTATTATTCATCCATTTTGGGTCATTTCTATTCGATCTAATTTCTTTATATGGGATAAATGTTCTTTGGGCAGCATGTATAGTGTTCAGAAAACTGTTATATTGATAGCTCTCTTCATTACCCCAGTCCACAGATGATAAGTGTTCTCTAAGTCCATTGTAATCTGCTAAGCGAAAATCTGGGACCGTTACTGAGTTATTCCTACTATGAAACTTCCATTCAATGCCAAAGGTAATTGATTTATGGTCGCTTGCGCCGAATTCCTCTGTAATTTCTAAATTATTAACAAGGGTTTCCTTGTTTGCCAGAACTAAGTCAAGCAGATTATTTCCCCTTGTAGGTTCTGTCACAAACTGCTTCAAAAAACAATCTTGAACTATTTCTAAGAAAGAAGTCGTTAGATTCTAAATTCCCAGTCAAAAAATTCCAATCAATTTGACTAAAGTTGAAGTCACCCAGAATAACTACGTTATCGTGCATTGTGGCCTTAACAATTTCCTCCCATAGTAGTCTCCCTTGGTCCCTATCTAAGTTTGGGGGACGGTATATCACACCTAAAATCAATTTTTCATGCCCCTCTGAAAATTCTATCCAGACAGACTCTGTATGTGTTATTTCAGACTTTATTCCCTTTTTTATGCAACAGTTCAAGCGATCTCGGACATACAGTGCCACTCCACCCCCCTTCCCGAAACTTCTGTCTACTTGGAACAATTTAAAACCCTGTATTTGACATTCAGCAGGCATGTCCCTATTTTTCGTATTGAACCACATCTCAGTTATGACAAATACATCAATGTTACCTGCACTTGCAACTAATCTCAAATCGTCCATCTTATTCCTAGCACTACGACTATTTGTATAATACACTTTAAAGACCCTCCTTTCTCTTTACCCTTCCTGCTCCATTCTGTTTTCCACTATACATATTACTGTCCTTGTTATTGTTAAGAATTTTTATATCAAAGCCTAGATCTATATTTCAACATTCAGTATTTTCCATTTCTAAACCCATACCTCTAACTAATCTTAGTTTAAAGTCCTAACAACACCCTCAACTGAGCTAGCAAGAAAATCCACACCTGCCCTGGATAAGTGAACCCCATCCCTGGCATACATGTCATTTCGGCCATAGAAGTGGTCCCAGTTGCAAATGAATAGTACTGCATTATCCTTACAGTGTTTGTCCAGCCAGCAATTGACACCAATTGCCCTGGACAGCCATTCATCTCCAACTCCTCTCCTTGGCAAAATACCACATATGACAGGGTTCCCACCCTTCTTCCTAATTATGTCTATTGCTGACCTATACCTGCTAGTCAGGTCCTCACTCCTATGTCTGCCAACATCGTTGCCTCCAGCACTGAGACAGATAATAGGATTGCTGCCATTACCTCTCATGATGTCATCCAGACGGCTAACAATATCCTCCATCCCAGCCCCAGGAAAGCAAACCCTCTGTCTCCTACTTCTATCTTTCAAGCAGAAGGCCCTATCCATATACCTAATTTGACTATCCCCAACAAGAACAATGTTCTTACCTTCCTTGGTGTCGTTCGTGATGTTCCCTGTAGTCGACTCACATTCATCGGGTAACACGGAGAATCGGTTCGATGTTTCCACAACAGGCTTCTGGTTCTTCGTTAATTCTACCTCTCCATCCATCCTCTTGATCTTTAACTTTGTCCCATGCATTCCAGCCACTGCCCAGGTTCCTTTCTTGGCTTGAGGATTCTCAACAGGAGGATTACTACGAATCCTCTTGTTTTCCTCAGTCAGTCGCTGTATCTCAAGCTTAGCTACCCTCAGTTCTTCCTTCAGCTGCTGGTAGAGTAGCTCAAGAGAGGACATCTTGTTCAGATTCACAGATAAAAGTTCTTTGGGCAGCCTGTATAGTGTTAAGAAAGCTGTCATATTGATAGCTCTCTTCGTTACCCCAGTCCAGTCCCAGTTCCCCAGTCCCACTAACAAAACATTTGCCCACCCCACCTTCAACGTTACCCAAGCAATAAGAACATAACAAAGGAGGAACACAGCAGTAGGCCTGTTGGCCTATACGGGGCAGGTCTTTCAACAATCCAATCCATCAACAGAATATTTGCCCAATCCACTTTAGTTCTACCCTAACAATAAGCTCTGATAAATCCAATAACTCGTGTGCAAGTCCCACTCAAATCCAACCCCTCTCACTCACGTATTTATCCAACCTAAATTTGAAACTATCCAAGGTTTTACTTGACTTTTTATGCTGTTAGAACTGTGGCTTCTTTAGCAAGGACCTTGGGTAGTTTCAAATTTAGGTTGGATAAATTCATGAGTGAGAGGGGTTGGATTTGAGTGGGAATTGCACACGAGTAAATAGAATTATCAAAGCTTATTTCTTGGGTAGCATTGAAAATTGGGTTGAACAAATATTCAGTTAGTGGGATGGAATGTGAAGGACCTGCCTAGTATGGGCCAACAGGTCTGCTGCCTGCTGCAGTGTTCCTCCTTTCTTATGTTTATATTAATGTTGAAGAAGAGTACAATGACAAGGTACCTTTTCTATAAAGGACACTGAAACATGCCTTCTCAAATTCATCCATATACATTTGCCCAACCAATTTTTTATGCTACCCAAGCCATAGCTTTTGTAACCTTTCCTTCTCATGTACCAGCTGACTTTTCCACCACGTGTATAACTACTACTACTAGCCAGTATGTCAGGAATTTTCTAAGGTTCGACTTACGTCCATTTTGACTTACGACCGGTTGGTCGGAACCAAGCTCGGTCGTAAGTCGGATGGTACCTGTATTACCAAGTGAGCGGCAGTCACCGATGTTTCCATAAGCGGTTCACTTTGTCAGCTTCATGCCTCTATTTTTTTTGGTAAGTACTGATCACAAAATTATTTTTTCTTTTAACCCTTAAACTGTCCAAATGTAGATTTATGTTTGTTCTGCTAGCGCTCCAAACATAGATTTACATTTTATTTTTCCTGCCTCCAAATTTGGTACGATTGGTCTGAGATACTTGGTCAATATAGAATGGGTCTTAACACTCAGTGTGTGCAGTATTAAAAAAATCTGGGACCACTTAGTACCTTGTGGGAGCACCAGTTCAATTAAGCGCCAGCTAGAACAAATAGCGTGGCAAACACCAGGGATTCACTGATGTCATGTCGTATTAACACTTCCCTTTTAAGAGGAAAGTGATGGATGTGGCCACAAACGGTCGAGGAAATATCAAAAACCTTATAATAACCCATGCGTAACATTTGTGCAACATCCTTACATTTTTTATACCACTGGTAGTGTCATCCTGCCAGAATGTCCTATAACCTATGCCCTAAGTAAAGAGAAACAATTCTGGAACATGTAGTACGTATTCGTCAGTCTGGCCGGCTGGGTGGGTGGCTGGCTGGCTGGGTGAGTGGTTGGCTGGCAGGCTGCCTGACTGACTTTGGCTGTCTTTTCATCTGTATCTGTCTGTCTATCTGTCTATCTCTGTCTATCTGTTTATCTCTGTCTCTCTCACAGGTACACATAAGTACAGTTATCATACATACAGTAGAACGTCATTTAGCACGATAGTTACGTTCCTAAAAAAGTCGTGTTAGATAATTTCGTGTTAAATAATTAAAATAACTAATGGGAAAAATAGGGTTACGTTCCTGAGAGTCCCCAAAAGCCAAACAAGTTTTTAGACCAACAGATCTTACAAAAATAAAAGTGAATATGTAATTGTAGTTCATTATCGTGATGTATTATGTTGTTTTTACTGCTTAAGACTACAAATGTAATAGAAATAATAGTATTTACCTTAAATTGTGGGTGCTGGTGTTTGTGGATGATTGTGAAGAGAGTGGAGAGTTATGCTGTGGCCCTACTGGGCTGAGGTGGATAGTAGAAGTTCTTGAACTGAAGTCGATGGTTGAACTGAGTGTCTAACTTTAAGTCAGTCAAGTCAGTCAGTAAGTCAAGTCAAAGCGCATTCAGTAAGTCAGTCAAGTCATTCAGTAAGTCAGTCAAGTCATTCAAATAAAATCAGTCCAAATCATTCAGTAAGTCAAGTCATTCAGTAAGTCAGTCAATCATTCAGTAAGTCAGTCAAGTCATTCAGTAAGTCAGTCAAGTCATTCAGTAAGTCAGTCAAGTCATTCAATAAGTCAGTCAAGTCATTCAATAAGTCAGTCAAGTCATTCAGTAAGTCAGTCAAGTCATTCAGTAAGTCAGTCAAGTCATTCAGTAAGTCAGTCAAGTCATTCAGTAAGTCAGTCAAGTCATTCAGTAAGTCAGTCAAGTCATTCAGTCAGTCAGTCAAGTCATTCAGTCAGTCAGTCAAGTCATTCAGTCAGTCAAGTTAGTCAGTCAGTCATTCAGTCAGTCAAGTCAGTCAGTCACACAAACTTATGTTTACATCTTTTATGTGTACAAAGTAACACTTCATTACGGCCAGGGTTATGTCTTGTCTAATATCTTTGTTTTCTTCATTAATTCAAGATCAAAACACAATTCACTCTTATTTTATTCTTCACAAACACAGCTGGCTTGTAGCCAGGACTTCTTGCCGCGTAAAATACGTACGAATGCTGGGATGGTGGGGTTTTTGGTGGGTGGGTAAGGCGGGTGGTGTCTGCTGAGTACAACAACAGTAGTAGTTACAAGACTGCTTGTGAGAATGGTTATTTGTTTTTCCTTCCCCCAAACTGTAAGTAAGTTTATTCAGGTATACACAGATACAGTTACGAAGATTATCTTACATAGCAGCATGTGTAGAGAACCTAGGATAACCCAAAAAGTCAGAGTGACAGTATTTCCATTGACTGACTTGGGTTATCCTAGGTTCTCTACACATATGCTGCTATGTATGATAATGTATGTAACTGTACTCGCCTAATTGTGGTTGCAGGGGTCGAGACTCAGCTCCTGGCCCGTGTATCTGAATAAACTTAGTTTGCAGGAAGGAAAAACAACAAATTCCCTTTTCCTCAAAGCATGAGGATTCTTGCGTAAATAACCATGCGCTCAAAATTTTTCCCCTCCTGCCGAACCGTGTAATATAATCTTTACGTCGTGTAAGATGATAATGTGTCAAAATCTTAAATCGTGCAATACCGGTAACGTGCAACATAATCTCGTGCTAAATGACGTTCTACTGTAGTGTAAATTACCTAGGATAACCCAAAAAACTGGGATATACACTGTACTTGTAGATATAAGGCATAAAATGCATGACTGGCAAGTAATACCATGTTCACTTATCAGGAATCAGATGTGACTGCATCTTGTGTAATAAATGTTGGTTCATGAGCTGCTCTCTGAGACAGAGAGACAAGCAGACAGAAAGTGGACC
>WNWK01048483.1:0-13536 GCA_009830355.1 Cherax destructor
AAACTAGGCGAGTGTACTTGCTGGCTGGCAGTGGTGGGGACAAGTTGCTGCTTCTGCCTCCTTGTTGTCGTATTGCATTGACCTCTAAGACATTCTTCGAAATCCTTCACCCATGATAAAGTATATCCATTTATACTCATACGCCACACGTTCCTCAAGTATTTTCACTTTTCACTTTTGTAAATTACTCTTCACTTTTAGTATATTACACTTATTTATAATGACACCCAACCTGCTATGACGTCACCACTTCCTGGAGGCCTACTGCCTGCCACCTTCCCTGGTTATATATTTTTTTTTTTTCTTTTCTTCGTTTTCTTGTTAACTTCATCACTCTCGCTGTATACTACCCCACATTTTGCTTGTTAACCATCCTCTCTTAACTCTTGACCTTTTGACTTTCATCACTCGCTTTGTACTTTGTATATTTGTACCTGTGTGGCAGCAGTGCCTGCTAGGCCTCAAACGATTTGGCACTTTCAAATTTTGTTGTGTAATTTCAGGCTTCCTCTCGTCTTTTTTTAGTTAATAACTTGGGTTATCACTTGTAGGGTTGTTCACTGACCCTGTCACTATCACTGGCTTCTCTAGCAGCTAATGTACGCCCTAAAAACAGTAAGATTCTCAGAGCCTTGTGTCCCACTACACACTACCGTGCGGTGTTTGTATGTGTGTGTGTATGTGAGTTATTACCTATTTGTAATTACCTATTTATAGTAATAGGAGCAGAGTTACTCTCGTTGTTTCCTGTCTTCAAAACTTTGTTCATCACATGATATTTATAATTTCAATATTTGCAGTACTTTCTAACTTTCACTTTAATGCATCACAATGATCAACCGCTCCCTTTGAGAAGAAAAATATTCTATTCTACTGTCCTTTCTGCACCACTTTTTCCTCAATTTGCTACTGTGACCTTTTCTTATCCTTGTGGCCTCTTCTTATCTTTGTGGCCTCTTCTTATCTTTGTGGCCTCTTCCTATCCTTGTGGTATCTTCTTATTCTTGTGGCCTCTTCTTATCCTTGTGACCTGTTCTTATTCTTGTGGCCTCTTCTTATCCTTGTGGCTTCTTCTTATCCTTGTGGTATCTTCTTATCCTTGTGGCCTCTTCTTATCCTTGTGGCCTCTTCTTATCCTTGTGGCCTCTTCTTATTTTTGTAGTCTCTTCTTATCCTTGTGGTATCTTCTTATCCTTGTGGCCTCTTTTTATCCTTGTGGCCTCTTCTTATCCTTGTGACCTGTTCTTATTCTTGTGGCCTCTTCTTATCCTTGGGGCCTCTTCTTATCCTAGTGGCCTCTTCTTATCCTTGTGGCCTCTTCTTATCCTTGTGGTATCTTCTTATCCTTGTGGCCTCTTCTTATCCTTATGGTATCTTCTTATCCTTGTGGTATCTTCTTATCCTTGTGGCCTCTTCTTATCTTTGTGGCCTCTTCTTATCCTTGTGACCTGTTCTTATTCTTGTGGCCTCTTCTTATCCTTGTGGCCTCTTCTTATCCTTGTGTTCTCTTCTTATTCTTGTGGTCTCTTCTTACCCTTGTGGCCTCTTCTTATCCTTGTGGTATCTTCTTATCCTTGTGGCCTCTTCTTATCCTTGTGGTATCTTCTTATCCTTGTGGTATCTTCTTATCCTTGTGGCCTCTTCTTATCTTTGTGGCCTCTTCTTATCCTTGTGGCCTCTTCTTATCCTTGTGGTATCATCTTATCCTTGTGGCCTCTTCTTATCCTTGTGACCTGTTCTTATTCTTGTGGCCTCTTCTTATCCTTGTGGCCTCTTCTTATCCTTGTGTTCTCTTCTTATCCTTGTGTTCTCTTCTTATTCTTGTGGTCTCTTCTTATCCTTGTGGCCTCTTCTTATCCTTGTGTTCTCTTCTTATTCTTGTGGTCTCTTCTTACCCTTGTAACCTCTTCTTATCCTTGTTGCCTCTTTTTATCTTTATGGCCTTTTCTTAACATTGTGTTCTCTTCTTATTCTTGTGGTCTCTTCTTACCCTTGTGGTCTCTTCTTATCCTTGTGGTATCTTCTTATCCTTGTGGCCTCTTCTTATCCTTGTTGCTTCTTCTTATCCTTGTGGCCTCTTCTTATCCTTGTGTTCTCTTCTTATTCTTGTGGTCTCTTCTTACCCTTGTGGTCTCTTCTTATCCTTGTGGTATCTTCTTATCCTTGTTGCCTCTTCTTATCCTTGTTGCTTCTTCTTATCCTTGTGGTCTCTTCTTATCCTTGTGGCCTCTTCTTATCCTTGTGGCCTCTTCTTATCCTTGTGGCCTCTTTTTACCCTTGTGGCCTCTTCTTATTTTTGTTGCTTCTTCTTATCCTTGTGGCCTCTTCTTATCCTTGTGGCCTCTTCTTATCATTGTGGCCTCTTCTTATCCTTGTGGCCTCTTCTTATCCTTGTGGTATCTTCTTATCCTTGTGGTATCTTCTTATCCTTATGGTATATTCTTATCCTTGTGACCTCTTCTCATTCCTGTTGCCTCTTCTTATCCTTGTGGCCTCTTCTTATCCTTGTTGCCTCTTTTTATATTTGTGGCCTCTTCTTATCCTTGTGGTATCTTCTTATCCTTGTGGAATCTTCTTATCCTTGTGGGCTCTTCTTATCCTAGTGGCCTCTTCTTATCCTTGTGGCCTCTTCTTATCCTTGTGATCTCTTCTTACCCTTGTGGCCTCTTCTTATCCTTGTGGCCTCTTCTTATCCTTGTTGCTTCTTCTTATCCTTGTGGTCTCTTCTTATCCTTGTGGCCTCTTCTTATCCTTGTTGCTTCTTCTTATCCTTGTGGCCTCTTCTTATCCTTGTGTTCTCTTCCTATTCTTGTGGTCTCTTCTTATCCTTGTGGCCTCTTCTTATCCTTGTTGCCTCTTCTTATCCTTGTGTTCTCTTATTATTGTGGTCTCTTCTTATCCTTGTTGCCTCTTCTTATCATTGTTGCCTCTTCTTATCCTTGTGTTCTCTTCTTATTCTTGTGGTCTCTTCTTATCCTTGTGGTATCTTCTTATCATTGTGGTATCTTCTTATCCTTGTGGTCTCTTCTTATCTTTGTGGCCTCTTCTTATCCTTGTGGCCTCTTCTTATCCTTGTGTTCTCTTCTTATTCTTGTGGTCTCTTCTTATCCTTGTGGTATCTTCATATCATTGTGGCCTCTTCTTATCCTTGTTGCTTCTTCTTATCCTTGTGGCCTCTTCTTATCCTTGTTTGTATCTTCTTATCCTTGTGGTATCTTCTTATCCTTGTGGTCTCTTCTTATCTTTGTGGCCTCTTCTTATCCTTGTGGCCTCTTCTTATCCTTGTGTTCTCTTCTTATCCTTGTGGTATCTTCCTATCCTTGTGGTATCTTCTTATCCTTGTGGTATCTTCCTATCCTTGTGGCCTCCTCTTATCTTTGTGGCCTCTTCTTATCTTTGTGGCCTCTTCCTATCCTTGTGGTCTCTTCTTATCTTTGTGGCCTCTTCTTATCCTTGTGGCCTCTTCTTATCCTTGTGTTCTCTTCTTATTCTTGTGGTCTCTTTTTATCCTTGTGGTATCTTCTTATCCTTGTGGTCTCTTCTTATCTTTGTGGCCTCTTCTTATCCTTGTGGCCTCTTCTTATCCTTGTGTTCTCTTCTTATTCTTGTGGTCTCTTCTTATCCTTGTGGTATCTTCTTATCCTTGTGGCCTCTTCTTATCCTTGTTGCTTCTTCTTATCCTTGTGGCCTCTTCTTATCCTTGTGGTATCTTCTTATCCTTGTGGTCTCTTCTTATCCTTGTGGCCTCTTCTTATCCTTGTGGTCTCTTCTTACCCTTGTGGCCTCTTCTTACCCTTGTGGCCTCTTCTTATCCTTGTGGCCTCTTTTTTTCCTTGTTTTATCTTCTTATACTTGTGATCTCTTCTTATCCTTGTTTCCTCTTCTTATCCTTGTGGCCTCTTCTTATTATTGTGGCCTCTTCTTATCTTTGTGGTATCCTCTTATTCTTGTGGCCTCTTCTTATCCTTGTGGCCTCTTTTTATCTTTGTGGCCTCTTCTTATCCTTGTTGCCTCTTCTTATCCTTGTGTTCTCTTCTTATTCTTGTGGTCTCTTCTTATCCTTGTGGTATCTTCTTATCCTTGTGGCCTCTTCTTATCCTTTTTGCTTCTTCTTATCCTTGTGGCCTCTTCTTATCTTTGTGGTCTCTTCTTATCCTTGTGGCCTCTTCTTATCCTTGTGGTCTCTTCTTATCCTTTTGGTATCTTCTTATCCTTGTGGCCTCTTCTTATCCTTGTGGCATCTTCTTATCCTTGTGGCATCTTCTTATCCTTCTTTCCTCTTCGTATCCTTGTTGGAGGTACCGAGAAATCTTCTTTATGTTCTTCTTCAAGTCCTGTCATGACCTTATATGTGGTTATCACTTCTCTTTTCCATTCTATCAAATTACTAAACTCTGGCAACCATTTTGTAGCACTTCTTTACATATTTTTTATTTATCTATGCTTTTTCTCCTGTGTGGCCACCACACAACTAGTGCGTATTCCAATTTTGGCCAAATATAAATTATAAACAAGTTAAACATTTCATCATTCTTATATCTGAAAACTATTTTAAGTCTGCAAGTGTAGCATATTTGTCACAGTTAAATTTATATGATCTTTCAGTGATAATGTGTTGTTAATAATAACTCCTAGATCACTCTCTGTATCTGATAATTTCAATATTTTTTCAGTTTATATTCTTCAAGTGGCCTAACTTCACTTTCTCCCACTTCCATAACCTACATTAACTTCTGTAATCCATCTAGCACTCCATCTGCTCAATGTATCCAGATCTTGTAATTATTTATAGTCAATATCATTATTAACTTTACTGAAGAATATTGCACCATCTAAAAACATATAAACACATTTTGTTTGTATTTCTTTGTATTTGTTTGTATTTTTGTTTGTATTTTTGTCTGTAGCTCCACACTTGTGACATCCTCTCACTAAGACATTATTCCTCTTGTAACTGTTCGTATTTTCCCGTTAAAGACAGCTGCTGTAATAATTTACTTTTAATTCCTCCTATATTTTGTACTTTTCGAATTAATCTTTCATGGGGAACTCTTTTCAAAAGTTTTCTTAGTCCAGGTCAATATTGTCTACTCATTCATTTTTTTAAATATTTCATTAAATCCGTCATAATAACGCGACAAATTGTTTACTAATTAGTATGTTACTGTTCTCTAACCTTCACAACATAGTCCACTCACCCTCTCAACCTTCACAACGCACTCACCCTCTCTACCTTCATAACGCAGTCACTCACCCTCTCAACCTTCACGACGCAGTCACTCACCCTCTCTCTCTGCATCCTCAAAACTCACATCCTTTGCTAATACAGTGAGTATGTCATTTTTATTTCACTTGCCTCACACACGACTACACATGCTGCCTTCCATCAATAATTAAGTTAAAGCCAAGAATCTTATTGTCGGTGTGACTCATGTGACAACCTTAACCATTCACAGTCAAGAATTTTTACCATTTGTAAAAGTCAATAATTTTAATTGAGGTGAGCCCCAGGCTAGCTGTAAATAGAGTCAGACTGAGGGGTCAGTTTTTCTCACTATGTTGTGAGGGTGGAGAGGCGAGTGTGTGTTGTGTGGATGGAGAGAACGAGTGTGTTGTGAGGGTAGAGGGTGTGTTGTGAGGGTGGAGGGTGTGTTGTGAGGGTGGAGGGTATGTTGTGAGGGTGGAGGGTGTGTTGTGAGGGTGGAGGGTGTGTTGTGAGGGTGGAGGGTGTGTTGGTAGGGGTGGAGAGGTCGACTGTGTGTTGTGTGGGTAGAAGGGCGAGTAGTGTTGTGAGGGTGGAGAGTGTGTTGTGAGGGTGGAGGGTGTGTTGTCCCTTACATCAAGGGGAGTGAAATGCAATGTTTTGCGGCTTTCACAGAGAACCACATAAAGGATCATTCTGTCGACGAAATATGGATCCCAGGTTAAAAGCTATTCAGATGCGACAGATTAAATAGGCAACAAGGGGGGATTTGGCCTGTACGTCACAGAGTCGCTCATTTGCTCAGAACTACTAAACACCTCAAATGATGTAGTTGAAGTTTTGGCAGTAAAGATCGAAAACCAAAACCTTGTCATTGTGGTTGTATACAAGCCTCCGGATGCAACTTCCCAGCAATTCCAAGAAGAGCTTTTGAAAATTGATCACTGTCTGGAAAATCTCCCAACTCCTGTCCCAAACATCTTGCTACTGGGGGATTTCAAGTTGAGATACCTAAAATGGAGGAGTGTAGCAAATAATGTTTTAGCAGAGATCACCCCAGGGGCAGCTCAGACAAAAATTCGTACACACACTAGCTATTAAATCTCTGCACTAAATTCACCTTAAACCTGCAAATAATAGAGCCTACAAGAATAGAAAATACACTGGACCTCATCTTCACTAACAACGACTATCTGATACGCAATATAACCTCATCAAAGACTTAGACCACAACATAATAGAGGTACAGACATGTATGCGAACGCCTCCTGACCAGCAAAATGTGATCAGTTATGAGGGAGCCTTCACAGAATTCAACTTCAGTAACAAAAACATACAAAGGGAACAAGTAAACCGTGTCCTAAATGAAACAAACTGGGAAGATATCCTAATCAACACGGATCTAAACCTTTGCCTAGAAAAAATGAACTCTGTGATACTTGAGGTCTGCTCAAGGCACATTTCATTAAGAAAAAAAAAGAGATGTAAACAAGAAAAAGACGCTCCCTATACAGGCGAAGGCGAAGAATCACAGCTGCTGAGAGGGGCCAGTATATCTGAAATACGAAGGGAGGCACTGGGCAGAGAAATAGCAAATATCGAACTTAAGCTTAAGGAATCTTAGAGTAGACAAGAATCTCAAGAAGAACTTAAAGCCATCAATGAAGTTTAAAGAAACCCAAAATACTCCTTCTCATATGCCAAATCTAAGGCGAAAACAACATACAGTATGAGACCCCTGCTTAGATGAGATGGTACATACACAGATGACAGCAAAGAAATGAATGAGATACTCAAGTCCCAATACAACTCAGTGTTCAGCGAGCCGTTAACCAGACTCAGGGTCGACTAAATTTGGTCACTTCAAAAATCTCTGATAATATCCTAACACCACAAGACTTCGGAAAGGCAACTAATGACATGCCCATGCACTCTGCCCCAGGCCCGGACTCGTGGAACTCCGTGTTCATCAACAACTGCAAGAAGCCCCTGTCACGTGCCTTCAGCATTCTATGCAGAGGGAGCATGGTCAAAGGAGTCATCCCACAGTCACTAAAAATAACAGACATAGCCCCACCCTACAAAGGTGGCAGTAAAGCAATTGCAAAGAACTACAGACCGATAGTGCTAACATGCCACATCGTAAAAATCTTTGAAAGGGTTCTAAGAAGCAAGATCGCCAACCACCTAGATATCCATCAATTACATAACCCAGGGCAACACGGGTTTAGAGCAGGTCGTTCCTGTCTGTCCCAGCTACTGGATCACAATGACAAGGGCCTGGATGCTTTAGCGGATAAACAAAATGCAGATGTATTATATGCAGACTTTGCGAAAGCCTTCGACATGTGCGACCATGGTGTAATAGCGCACAAAATATGTGACAGAGGAATAACAGGAAAAGTTGGTAGATGGATCTATAACCTCCTAACAAACAGAACACAAAAAGTAATAGTAAACAGAGTGAAGTCTGAGGCGGCTACAATGAAAAGCTTTGTTCCACAAGGCACAGTACTTGCTCCCATCCTGTTCCTCATCCTCATATCTGACACGGACAGAGATGTAAGCCATAAGTCATCCTTTGCGGATGACACCCGAATTGCCATGACAGTGTCCTGCATCAAAGACACTGCAAGACTCCAAGCGGATATCAACCAAATCTTTACATAGGCCGCAGAAAACAATATGAAGTCCAATGAAGAGAAATTTCAACTACTCAGATATCAACAACCACTCACACCATTCACCTTAACACAACCACACACACTCTCTCTCTCTCTCTCTCTCTCTCTCTCTCTCTCTCTCTCTACTCTAATGGCGCACGGCCACTCATCCTTTCCACCGTTACAACACCTGCTTCAACTCACCAACTTCTAGCAAACATCCTGAAGATTTCACTCCATCACAACACCTGCCACCATTCCTCAAACACACCTCTCATCTCATCCTTCACCGTACAACACCTGCTCACTCACCCTCACAACACCTGTTTAATTCAGTCAAAACACGTTCACACGAATAACTCACTTCACAACGTAATTTACAACGTCTTAATTAGGTCGACCAAGACAACAATAAGATCAAGCAAGCGGAGAGACAAGCATGAAGCTGGAGGTAATTATTCTCAGGTGGAGGAGCGAAGATGTAGTGGAGGGAAGGTGTGATGGAGGGAAAGTGAGGTGGAGGGAAGGTGTGGTGGAGGAAGGTGTAGTGGAAGGAAGGTGTGGAAGAGGAAGATGATGAGTGGAGGATATAGGTGGAGGAGAAGAGTGTAGTGGAGGGAAGGTGTGTGGAGGGAAGTGAGGTGGAGGGAAGGGTGTGGAGGAAGGTGTAGTGGAGAAGGTGTGAAAGGAAGATGGGTGGAGGGAAGGTGTGGTGGAAAGGTGTAGGAGGGAAGGTGTAGTGAGGGAAGGTGAAGGAGGAAGGTGTAGTGGAGGAAGGTGTAGGGAGGAAGGTGTAGTGGAGGAAGTGTGTGGAGGGAAGGTGTGGTGGAAGGTGTGAGGAGGAAGGTGTAGTGGAGGAAGGAAGGAGGTGTAGTGGAGAGGTGTAGTGGAGGGAAGGTGTAGCGAGGGAAGGTATAGTGGAGGAAGGTGTGTGTGGAAGAAGGGTGCTGGAGGGAAGGTGTGTTGAAGGAATTGTAGTTGGGAGGGAAGGTTGTGGAGGGAAGGTGTTATGGAGGGAAAAAGGAGTGCAGGGAAAGTGTGGTGGAAGAAGATGGGTGGAGGGAAGGTTTGGTGGAGGAAGGTGTTGTGGAGGGAAAGGTGAGTTGGATTGAAAGGCGGGTGGAATGGAAGGTGATGTGGAGGGAGGTGTAGTGGAGGGAAGGTGAGTGGATGGAAGGGTGGTGGAGAAAAGTGTGTGGAGGGAAGGTGTGTGGAGGAAAGTGGGTGGATGGAAGGTGTGGTGTGGGAAAGGTGGTGGAGGGAAGATGTGATGGAGGAAAGGTGTGGTGGAGGGAAGATGGTGGAGGAAGGTATGGTGGAAAGAAGGTGTAGTGGAGGAAGGTGTGGTGGAGGGACGGTGTAGTGGAAGGAAGGTGTGGAAGAGGGAAGGTGAGGTGAAGGGAAGGTGTTGTGGAGGGAAGGTGTAGTGGAGGGAAGGTGTGGTAGAGGGAAGGTGAGGTGGAGGGAAGGAGTAGTGGAGGGAAGGTGTGGTGGAGGGAAGATGGTGGAGGGAAGGTATGTGGAGGGAAGGTGTAGTGGAGGGAAGATGTGGTGGAGGAAAGGTGTGGTTGAGGGAAGGTGTGGTGGAGGGAAGGTGTGGTAGAAGGAAAGTGTGGTGGAGGGAAGATGTGTTGGATTGAAGGTGTAGTGGAGGAAGGTGTTGTGGAGGGAAGGTGTATTGGAGGAAGGAGTGGTGAAAGTAAGGTACTGTGAAGGGAAGGTGTAATGGAGGAAGGTGTGCTGGAGGAAAGTGCGCTGGAGGGAAGGTGTGGTGGAGGGAAGGTGTGCTGGAGGAAGGTGTGGTGGAGGAAGGTGTGTGGAGGGCAGGTGTGCTGGAGAGAATATAGGATGTGTTGTTAGGAATGCGTGAAGAGAAGATGTGTTGTTAGCGATGCTAGAGATGTGTTGTTAGTGATACGAGATTAATAGGGTGAATATTACGATCACAGGTATAGATAAGGCCTGCACACCTTGCTGTAATACCATTACCACTTGTGAACAAGCAAAAGACAAGAGACAGTAACTGAATTATATTTCCTTCACCAAACAAGCTGGTATTTACAGAATGTTATAGCCTACATTCAGTAATTACAGTATGTATAATAGGTCAAAAACAAGCATAAAACACGGTGATCAACGAGGCAAATGCACAAGACACGGTGAACTGTGAACGACCAGCAGTGAAGTCAAGTCTTCCGAAGTTGTTTATACAAGTGTACCACATCGCTTCACAGCTTAGGCGGGCTTCCTTGTGATTAGCTGGTTGAACCGAGGTACTGGTATAGCTACGGTGTCTCTTTGATCGTTCACCCCTTACCACTTGGTTCGCTGGTCAGGAGGCTATTTGGGTGTGTGACATACAACAAATATAATGTAACATAATCTTACCATGCCACAGTGAGGGTTAGTGATAGATGGTGAGGGTGAGTGATAGATATACTGATTATAGAGAGGGTGAGTAGTTTGTAATGTGACGGTGAAGAGGGTGAGTGCTTTAATGTGAGGGTGGTGATGGTGTAAGGGAAGTGTCATGAGAGTGTGAGAGAGACTTGTTTTGTATAGTGAGAGTAGAGAGAGTGAGTGGTGATGTTACAAAGTTAAACAGAGAGTGTGGTTTGTAAGGTGAGGGTGGAGACTATTACTTGTGTTGAGAAGAGAATGTGAATATTTTGGTTGTTTTAGGGTGTAAGAAGTGAGTGGTTGATCGTTGTGAGGCTGAATTGAGTGAATAGGTTGTGTAATGTAAAGGTGGAGAAACTAATTAATATAGTGTACTAAGGGAGTGAGACTGTGTTCGAAGGGTAAGAATATATACTGACTAGATGTGGCGAAGGTAGGGAAGGTGAGTGACTGAGTGGTGTGATAATGAAAGGTGAGTAACTGGGCTTTGGTAAAATGCAGTGAGTGATTGTGATGTGAGGCTTAGTGACTGCGTTGAGAGGGTAGAGAGGGTTAAAATGACAGTGATGTGAGGGTGGAGAGGGTTAGTCGCGGTACTGTGAGGGTAGAGAGGGTTAATGACTTTGTTTTAAAGTTGTAGAGGTTAAGGGCAGTGTTATGAGAAAGGAAAGGGTTAATTGGTGTGTATTGTGGGAGTGTAGAAGGTTAGCGATCGTATTGTGAAGTGTGAGACGATGTGTGTTGTAAAAGAGGTGTAGAGGGTTACTGACTGTAATGTGAGGGTGAGATGGTGTGTGTTGTGAAGGGTGTACAAGGTTACTGACTGATAAGCCATAACACCCGCGATCAGAGAGTCATAAAAATCGAGACCGACGCGCTTGCCACTGGGCCAGCTGGCTACAACAAGATACATCCAACTAGGTATATTTATATACCATAGGAAGGTTAGCATAGGCACCACTGTGACCACAAATGCAAGTTTTTACAGACGAATCTCCCGCCAGCGTGGCCGTGACTAGCTCTAGGTAAAGTCCCCTCAAAGCCGTCATCATGACTCACGAAATCGTAATGACACGATTGTAAACAAACCGCCCATGTTATGGTTCTTCAGTCAGTAACCTTGTACACCCCCCTCACAACACACATCATCTCACACTTCACTCTACGGTCGCTAACCTTCTACACTCCCACAATACACACCAATTAACCCTTTCCTTTCTCAAAACACAGTCCTTAACCTCTACCCTCACAGTACCGCGACTAACCCTCTCCACCCTCACATCACTGTCATTTTAAAACTCACAACATAGTCACTAAGCCTTACAACACAATCACTCACCTACTGTATTTTTCCAAAGCCCAGTTACTCACCTTTCATTATCACACCACTCAGTCACTCACCTTCCATACCTTCGCCACATCTAGTCAGTATATCTTCTTACCCTTCAAACACAATCTCATTCCCTTTGTACACTATATTAATTAGTTTCTCCACCTTTACATTAAACAACCTCCTCACTCAATTCAGCCTCACAACGATCAACCACTCACTTCTTTCACCCTCAAACAACCAAAATATTCACACTCTCTGTCTTCTCAACACAAGTAATAGTCTCCACCCTCACCTTACAAACCACACTCTCTGTTTAACTTTGTAACATCACCACTCACTCTCTCTACTCTCACTATACAAAACAAGTCTTTCTCACACTCTCATGACACTTTCCTTACACCATCACCACCCTCACATTAAAGCACTCACCCTCTTCACTGTCACATTACAAACTACTCACCCTCTCTATAATCAGTACATTTATCACTCACCCTCACCATCTATCACTAACCCCTCACTGTGGCATGGTAAGATTATGTTACATTATATTTGTTGTATGTACACACCCAAATAGCCTCCTGACCAGCGAACCAAGTGGTAAGGGGTGAACGATCAAAGAGACACCGTCGCTATACCAGTACCTCGGTTCAACCAGCGAATCACAAGGAAGCCCGCCTAAGCTGTGAAGCGATGTGGTACACTCGTATAAACAACTTCGGAAGACTTGACTTCACTGCTGGTCGCTCACAGTTCACCGTGTCTTGTGCATTTGCCTCGTTGATCACCGTGTCTTATGCTTGTTTTTGCCATATTATACATACTGTAATTACTGAATGTAGGCTATAACATTCTGTAAATACCAGCTTGTTTGGTGAAGAAAATATAATTCAGTTACTGTCTGTTGTCTTTTGCTTGTTCACAAGTGGTAATGGTATTACAGCAAGGTGTGCAGGCCTTATCTATACCTGTGATCGTAATATTCACCCTATTAACTCTCGTATCACTAACAACACATCTCTAGCATCGCTAACAACACATCTTCTCTTCTCACGCATTCCTAACAACACATCCTATATTCTCTCTCATCAATAACAACACATCCTCTCTTCTCTCCACCAAGCCTTCCCTCCATCATATTTTCCCTCTCCCACATCTTCCCTCCACCACACCTTCCCTCCCCCACATCTTCCCTCAACCACACCTTCCCTCCAACACACCTACCCTCCAACACACCTACCCTCCTCCACACCTTCCCTCCACCACATCTTCCCTTCACTACTCCTTCCCTCCACTACACCTTAAATCCACAACACCTCCATTCCATCACACCTTCCCTACACACACATTCCCTCCAACACACCTTCCCTCCACAACACCTTCCCTCCACCACACCATCTATCCACTACATCTTCCCTCTACCACAACTTCCTTCCACCACACCTTCCCTCCAACATGCATTCCCTCCATTACACCTTCCCTCCATCACACATTCCCTCCACCACACATTTCCTCCAACACACTTTCCCTCAACAACACCTTCTCTCCACCACACCATCCCTCCTCCACACCTTCCCTCCACCACACCTTTCCTCCAACACACCTTCTTTCAACTACACCAACCCTCCAAACATCTTACATCCAGAACACCTTCCCCCCATCACACCTTCCTTCCAAAACACCTTCCCTCCAAATCAAATCCAATCCAGAACACTTTCCCTCCACCACACTTTCCCTCCACCTCAACTTCCCTCCACCACACAGTCTTTCCACCACCTTCCTCCAACTCCCTCCCTCCAGAACACCTTCCTTCCTCCACACCTTCCCTCCAACTCACCTCCCCTCCAGAACACCTTCCTTCCACCTCACCTTCCCTCCACAACACCTTCCCTCCACTTCACCTTCCTTCCACCACACCTTCCCTCAACCACACCTTCCTT
>WNWK01048484.1:0-13536 GCA_009830355.1 Cherax destructor
TTGGCTGCTTACTTTGGGCAGTAGAATGGTAGCGTAGGTGCAGAGATACGGCCGATGACTAGACTCAGTTTATTAATGGCAAGGTGTAGGAATACACGGGGACAGAGTGCGGGACCGGGAGCCAGTTGGGTAGAACCTGGTTCAGTGAGGTAGGCCGTAGAAGTGAGAGAGAAGCATGGCTGACCAGCCCGACCTTGATAGGCCTATAGAGGGCAGCACCATAGTGCCAGCCCCCAGTTTGAAACAGCCTCTGGGTAGGCTGTTTACAGAACGGCCCTTACAAAAGCCATATTGACTAGGGGAGAGACTACTGTGCGTCTCTAAATACTACATCAAACGTCTATTAACTAGACGTTCCATCACCTTGCAAACTGCACTGGTAAGAGCGATGGGACAGTAGTGGGAGGTATCATGTCCCGTAGTACCCGGTCTGCGAAAAGGGAGAACAATAGCAGATTTCCACAGTTGGAGAATAAGTCCTTGCGACCATATAATATTAAAGAGTCGTGAGATGACAGCAAGAGCAGACCGATGTAAATGCTGTAGCATACAAATATGTATGCCGTCTGGAACAGCTGCCGATGATCGGCAAGAAGAGTGTTGCCTCCAGTTCTTGAAGGGTAAAAGGCACATTATAAGATTCTTCTCTGAAAGAAGAAAAATCTAAAGGCTTTAACTTGCTGGCAGACTTAGAAGAAAGAAACGAGGGGCATAGATGGAGCCCCTGAGAAATGCGAACCACATGATTACCAATTTCAGTGGCAACGGCAAGAGGGTGTGCTATATTGACACTGGCAAACCGAAGAACAGGAGCCGGGTAAGGGGAGATTTACCACTCAATTTCCGCACTTTCTTCCAGACTGCACTCATCGAGGAAGCCGAAGTGACGGTGGAAACGTAATCCCACTCCTCTCTTCTGCTTAAAATCAAGGAGTCTCTCTGTGGTTCTGTTATACCAGTACCTGCCCCATGCAGCGCATTTCAAATGTACTGCCCGAGCACAAGCAGGAGACCACCAAGGCACACACTTCTGAGAATGCTTGCCCGGGGTTTGGGTGATAGAATGTGAAACTGCGAGTAAGACGGAGGACGAGAAGAGGTGTAAAACCTCATCAATGGAAGACGAGGAAGGAACCTCATGAAAGGCAGTACGATGTGTGTAAAGGTCCCATTTCGCTCGGTCAAATTGCCAGCGTGGGTTACGAGAAGGTGGAGAATACGAAGGGGACATAAGGACGATTGGAAAATGATCACTGTCATGTAAGTCCGGGAGGACAGACCAGGTGAAGTCAAGGACAGTTGAGGAAGAGCAGATGGAGAGATCAATGCAAGAGAAAGAATAAGTTCGAGGATCAAAATGGGTTGGAGTACCTGTATTTAAAACATGGAGGGGGAGAGAAGCAAGAAATGCCTCCAACTGAACGCCACAGGAGTCACAGTGCGACCCACCCCAAAGAAAATGGTGTGCATTAAAATCACCAAGTAATAGAAGGGGTGGCGGTAAGGAAGAAACCAGAAAATCAACATCTAGGATAGACAATGCCCGAGAGGGGGAGAGATATAAAGAACAGAGTGTATACGACTTATTCAAATGGATACAGGCTGCGGTGTAATGTAGAGAAGAATGAACATAGAGCTGATGGTATGGAATACCAGTGCGTATAAGAAGTGCACTTTCGTTAAAGGTTCCATCGGAAAAAGGATCCAATGAATATAATAAATCATAGCCTGAAAAGGGAGGGATAACAGTGGATTGTAATTTGGGTTCTTGCAAACAGACCCCAACAGGGGAAAACTGGGAGAGCAACACCTGAAGCTCACTCCGGTTACCCTTGAGGCCTCGGATATTCCACTGCAAATAAGCCATGAGTTATGAAGAGAAAGATACAAGTCGAAGTTAGAGGTATCTATGGACTAGGGTAAGAAAAGTCCATGTGTGGAGGCAGCGGAAGACCTGTAATCAAAGAAGGAGTGGGACGCTGTGAAGGAAGGAGGGGTGTACACGGAGAAGAGAGAAAAGGAGGAACTGGAGGTGGAGCAGTGTTCATCAACGGTTAGCGTTTTGGAAGACAAAGATGCAGGATGTGGGACCACATTAGAGATGAAAGGAGGAGGAGGGTGAGCAACAATCTGGGAGACTATAGACGGTACGAAAGTAGAGGGCGAGGAGATGGAAGAGGAGACTGTCGAAGGGGCTTGGGAGAGGACAGGAGTGGAAGCGACCTGGGGGGGGCAGTCAAGGAAGAAACTTGGGAAGGGACAGGGGATGAAGATATTGAACGAGGAGGAGTATGAACCTCCACACTTGCGACCCTCAAAGGGTTAAGAAATAATGTCTAGTAGGTTAGTCCATTTCAGACCCCAAAAATATACTTAAAAAAGCACTTACAATACTATACTTACATAATTGTATGATTTTTGAGGTGTTCGTAACTCGGGGGTCCACTGTAGATGTATTCTCTCATATCTATGCCCAAATTTACCACTCAAAGCTTATCTGAGTGAGCTGAGCTCATGACGTAGAACTAGGGTTTGGACCTTGAACTCAAAGCCGTAGAACTATGGCATGGACCCTGAAAGGGATAAGGGGAGTGTGTGACGAGCTGGTCGTTTCTGAGATGAATGAGAAGGAAGTGTCAAATCGTCATGTAAGGGTCTTGGTCATTTGGATGTGGGACCAGAGGTGGTCCGACATGTAACGGGCGAGCAATCCGAAAATTGCCGCACCGTAGAGGGAGAAGTCGGAATCAAGGTCAAAGAAGAGCGAAGATCAGACATGTCAAAAGGGCCGGTCGGATCCCGATACCTGAAGCAGGTGATGAACCAGCACCAGCAAGAGCTACAGTGGTATTGGAGGTGTCCGAAGAGTTGTCCATTAACGAGGTAGGGTCAGAACTGGGTGCGGTATCAGGAAGGGGCCCGGGGGCAGTAGGTTCATGGATTGGGTCAGCTATGGTTAGGTTACTTCTTTCTTTTTGTTTTTAAGAAAAAAAAAAGAAATGAAAAATAAAAAAAGGGGGGAATGTGGAGGAATAGCTCCTAGGAGGAATGAAAGGGCCGTAAATCTCCTTCCACGCCCAAGAGGACCTCAAAACCGCAAGTAGTGCAGATGCTGCATGGAACCCGTGCTATACCCTACCCTTCATGCCAGTAAACCAGCAATCCGGGATAGCAACCTCACATCCACCGAGCCACCTCAGCGGACAAAAGAGAGGGCGGCCGGATACCTGCCACAAAGCATACCTCCTTCGGCCACCATCCCCGGAATCCGAAAGGTGGCCTCCAGAGATACACCCGTCGCCCGAAAGATACCCAAAGCCACCCCCCGGGAGACCGGAGAGGGATCGGGACATCCCCAGGCAATCCAGATCCCACGGCAAACTACACCACCGCCAAGAACCTCAACGGAATGGGATGGACCACGGTACCCCTCCCCCTACCTAGGAACCAGAATGCCTGTGGAGAGAAGCTCACAGGGTAAAAATGGGATGGGAATAAGGGAGGGATGAGGAGGAGGAGGAGGAAAGGGAGAAGGGAGGATGGGGAAGATGGGAAAGGGAAGGGGGGATTGGGGGGTAATTAGGTTCGGTCTGAGAAAGAAAACCAAGAGGTCAAATTCCTCAGACCGATAGCCTCTTTACTGCGACAAGGAGCCCCCCTTAAAGAGGGGCTGGCACTATAGCCTTTATCGACTCCTGCTCCTGCTGCTTTAGTATCGTACATATCGCAGAATCACTGAAGGTACATTCTCCCCTCTCTCTTCCTCCTCCACTTTGGTACTTTGCTACTTCTTTCTTTAATTCTATCGTGTTTCTCACCTTCTTTACCAAAGGCCTGGCACTAGGAGCTTTCTTTGGGGTCATGGTGGCTTATTTAGTGGTTGCAAGCACAAAAAACACTGGATTACTGTACTGTATTGCGAAATGTTTCGTATGAATGCAGGGTGTGATGCTCACTCGCCGAGAAATAATTGCAGACTTGCATTGAATGTGTCTGTGGCAGGATTTGTGTGTGCAAGGCCACTGGGATACGTTCTGTACCACCGCCAAAATCCAAGAGAAAACATGAAAACCAAGGCTATATTTTGAAGAAAAAAGTTGTCGATAACCAAAATTCATGATAACCAAGACTCACAAAAACCAAGGGTCCACTGTACTTGTAATTTTTTTCTGTTAGCATTCAATTTCAGATTTCCCTGTAATGTGTGTGGTTAATAAATTGTAATGTTTTTTATCTAGGTATGTTTTATTAGGTATGTTTTATCTAGGTATGTTTTATTAACCCCTTGAGCCATATAGGGTCCAAATTGAAAACAATTAAGTTGTATGATATATATATATATATATATATATATATATATATATATATATATATATATATATATAAAAGTGTGCGCATGCACACACACATCGGCCAGATAACTGCGGCGGCTGGCGAACCTAAGATTAGCGTTCCGCTACCTTAACAAGGAATCGTTCAAGACACTGTACACCGTGTATGTCAGGCCCATACTAGAATATGCAGCACCAGTCTGGAACCCACACCTGGTCAAGCACGTAAAGAAACTAGAGAAAGTGCAAAGGTTTGCGACAAGGTTAGTTCCACAACTCAGGGGTCTGTCCTATGAAGAAAGGTTGAGGGAAATAGGACTAACAACACTGGAGGAAAGAAGGGTCAGAGGAGACATGATAACGACATACAAAATACTGCGGGGAATTGACAAGGTAGACAGTGACAGGGTGTTCCAGAGAGGGAACACAGAAACAAGGGGACACAACTGGAAGCTGAAGACTCAGATGAATCAAAGGGATGTTAGGAAGCATTTCTTCAGCCACAGAGTAGTCAGGAAGTGGAATAGTCTAGAGAAAGATATAGTGGAGGAAGGAATCATACATAGTTTTAAGACAAGGTATGATAAAGCTCATGGAGCAGGGAGAGCAGAGACCCAGTAGCGGACAGCGAAGAGGCGGGGCCAGGAGCTGAGTCTCGACCCCTGCAACCACAATTAGGTGAGTGCAATTAGGTGAGTACACACACACGCCCTGGTGGCCTAGTGGCTAAAGCTCTCGCTTCACACACGGAGGGCCCGGGTTCGATTCCTGGCGGGGTGGAAACATTTCAACGTGTTTCCTTACACACACACACATATACAACAGGCCTAGTGTCTAATCGACATGTGCCTAGGACAAAATGGTAACTAACACTCGCTGATTACTTTACTTTAGTAATAATGTGAATTAATTAGTATTAGAATGTACCACTCCTTAACCTGTATCAATATAGAGTAGTCAGTAAAAATTAGGATTAGTCTCCTCGAAATGCTTAGGCAGAGTTGCCAGATTTACCAACTCTGTAAAACTTGATCCAAGGAAAATTTTATAGTTCGTAATATGTAAACCTCATATTGTAAACTTTACAGTATGAGGTTTGAACACTAACCATATCTTTTCCCTGGAGAGTCAAACCCCTAAGGTGCCTACTGCTCAATTTCCAGGCCAAGCTACCCTAAGAGCCAGTGCTTATCAGAACTAATACTTTGTCTTAGCTATCCTGTATTATTTTTACTGTTTTTTTCCTGCTCTTAACTCGAATTCTGTGTTTCTTCTGCCGAAACTTTATTTCCTTTCGCCTCTTCTACTACTAAATAGCAGGTGATGGCAGCATATATTCCTAATTGAAAGAATTGAGCCCAACCTTTCTTTTCTCTCTGTTTTATTTTTCTTCCTGTTTCTTGTTTTTATATATTTTAGACCATTCCGAGTTTCTGCCTGTGAGGATACAAACAATATGGCATCATCTGGTGCTCTGTCAACCCAACGGGACTGGGGTAGTAACTTCATTTCATGGGGGCAGAGGAAGGCCCAGCAGATCCACAGATACAGTGGAGCCCCGCTTTACATCTCTTTATTATGTAATAATAATCATTCTTGGGCACATTAAACGTCCTATTTTACGTCAATATAGACATTGTCATTAATCCATCTATGATATTTTCTTCAAAATTATATAAAAAACACGTTACATGCTGTTTATATGCTTTTTTAAAAACATGCTGTTTATATGCTTTTTTAAAAACATGCTGTTTATATGCTATGGAGGTGTGGTTGCCCGGCAGAGGGAAGATTAGATTTTAGATTTTGCCACCGAAGTGGCTAGTTTATTGTGCACCCCATATCCATCCTGTGGACGGTAGTGCAAGAGCATATGGATACACAAAAGGCCTAGGCACTAGGCCCCAAAGGGGTTAACAATTGTACATTTGGGTTTATATCTACATTTCAATTATCTGTTACAAGCAAATTTAGGAAATTTGAACAAGATATCTTGACATGTCACATAGGTTATTATACTGTCTATCTCTATATTCCTCAATAAGTGGACAATTAAGCACATAGTGTTCAAGACAGTGACCATATGCCTGATCACATAATTTGCATTTAGTTTGATCATCATCTGTGTCTCCCAAACTGCCAGAAGTACCTGTAGCCAAGCCTATGCCTGGCCACTACAACATCAGTCAGTCTGTTCACATTGCAAGTTGCTCCACAAACATGCCCATCTGTGCTCGCATTATCATGAGCACAGATAGGCACGTTCATGGAAATTAATTTGGATTTATATCTACAGTTCACTTATCTGTTACAAGCAAATTTAGGAAATTTGCTTAGTATAAGTGGTATCATACCTTCACTAATAAGATATCTTGACATGTCACATTACGTAATACTAATAATCACTCTTGGGCACATTAAATGTCTTATTTTGCTTTAATATAGACATTTTCATTGATCCATCTATGATATTTTCTTCAAAATTTTATAAGAAACACGTTACATAGTATAACGCTTTTGTTTACAATTCTCGTCATGAATTATTCATTACTTCTCCCTTTGTTAATGATGGCATCTAAAGGTAGTTGATAGAAACGATTAAACTCAGTGAACATGGTATGTCGATGGTAATAATATGGATCTGGGCCACATGTAGGTAGGTGTATGTAGCCCAGGCAGACTACATACCTACATTATTATTATAACTGATAATTATACATAAATGCACCTGTACCTAAGTAAACTTACACACGTTAATATAGACATTTTACTTAATCCATCTAAATACACCCCACAGTAGAATAAATTAAAAGGGAGGTGGTAATTTCATGTACTGGCCAGGGAGGTACAACATCGTTTAGGAGTGAAGAAGAGCAGGATGTGAGTGTGGGGGAGGTGCGTGAGGCATTACGTAGAATGAAAGGGGGTAAAGCAGCTGGAATTGACGGAATCATGACAGAAATGTTAAAAGCAGGGGGGGATATAGTGCTGGAGTGGTTGGTATTTTTGTTTAATAAATGTATGAAAGAGGGGAAGGTACCTAGGGATTGGCAGAGAGCATGTATATTTCCTTTATATAAAGGAAGGGGATAAAGAGAGTGTAAAAATTATAGGGAATAAGTTTACTGAGTATACCAGGTAAAGTGTATGGCAGGGTTATTATTGAAAGAATTAGAGGTAAGACAGAGAGTAGGATTGCAGATGAGCAAGGAGGCTTTAGAGTGGGTAGGGGATGTGTAGATCAAGTGTTTACAGTGAAGCATATATGTGAACAGTATTTAGATAAAGGTAGAGAAGTTTTTATTGCATTTATGGATTTAGAAAAGGCATATGATAGAGTGGATAGGGGAGCAATGTGGCAAATGTTGCAAGTGTATGGAATAGGTAGTAAGTTACTGAAGGCTGTAAAGAGTTTTTATGAGGATAGTGAGGCTCAGGTTAGGGTGTGTAGGAGAGGGAGATTACTTCCCGGTAAAAGTAGGTCTTAGACAGGGATGTGTAATGTCACCATGGTTGTTTAATATATTTATAGATGGGGTTGTAAAGAAGTAAATGCTAGGGTGTTGGGGAGAGGGGTGGGATTAAATTATGGAGAATTAAATGCAAAATGGGAGTTGACACAGTTACTTTTTGCTGATGATACTGTGCTTATGGGAGATTCTAAAGAAAAGTTGCAAAAGGGTTAGTGGACGAGTTTGGGAGAGTGTGTAAAGGTAGAAAGTTAAAAGTGAACATAGATAAGAGTAAGGTGATGAGGGTATCAAACGATTTAAATAAAGAAATATTGGATATCACATTGGAGAGAGGGATTATGGAAGAAGTAAATGTTTTCAGATATTTGGGAGTTGACGTGTCAGCGGATGGGTTTATGAAGGATGAGGTTAACCATAGAATTGATGAAGGAAAAAGGTGAGTGGTGCATTGAGGTATCTGTGGAGACAAAAACGTTATCCATGGAGGCAAAAAAGGGAATGTACGAAAGTATAGTGGTACCAACACTCTTATGTGGGTGTGAAGCATGGGTTGCAAATGCTGCAGCGAGGAGAAGGCTGGAGGCAGTGGAGATGTCCTGTCTAAGGGCAATGTGTGGTGTAAATATTATGCAGAAAATTAGGAATGTGGAAATTAGGAGAAGGTGTGGAGTTACTAAAAGTATTTGTCAGAGGGCTGAAGAGGGGTTGTTGAGGTGGTTTGGTCATTTAGAGAGAATGGATCAAAGTAGAATGACTTGGAGAGCGTATAAATCTGTAGGGGAAGGAAGGCGGGGTAGGGGTCGTCCTAGAAAGGTTGGGGGGAAGGGGTAAAGGAGGTTTTGTGGGCGAGGGCTTGGACTTCCAGCAAGCATGTGTGGCGTGTTAGATAGGAGTGAATGGAGACGAATGGTTTTGGGACATGACGATCTGTTGGAGTGTGAGCAGGGTAACATTTTGTGAAGGGATTCAGGGAAACCAGTTAATTGATTTAATTGGACTTGAGTCCTGGAAATGGGAAGTACAATGCCTGCACTTTAAAGGAGGGGTCTGAGATAGTGACAGCTGGGAGGGACTTTTCTCAGCTGTCGTATCTGAGCTCCTCTGCAAAGACAGTGATTATGTATGAGTGTGGTGAAAGTGTTGAATGATGATGAAAGTATTTTCTTTTTGGGGATTTTCTTTCTTTTGGGTCACCCTGCCTCGGTGGGAGACGGCCGACTTGTTGAAAAAAAAAAAAAAAAAAAATATGAGATGTGGTAGCCAGGCGACTTGTAGGACTTGTGGTAGCCAGGCGACTTGTAGGACTTGTGGTAGCCAGGCTACTTGTAGGACTTGTGGTAGCCAGGCGACTTGTAGAACTTGTGGTACCCAGGCGACTTGTAGTCCATCAGAGAAAATGTGTACACTATAATATTACTGGGGGTAACTAGAAAATTATTCCTTTCGTATGCCTTCACTCATTGCGTTATTTCTCCTAAAAATGGTGTTACATGAGAATGGGAGTGTTTCTCTTAATTTATTCTACTGTATCAACATGGAGACAACTTGTACACAATGTAAAGTGATGAAAACCAGACGTGTTCACCTAGTTTGTTTACATTATATGTGAGTGGGGAGGGGAGGGCTGCCCTGGCTGGCAACCCATACTTCCCAAACCTGACTTCCTACAAATAAAACTCACCTCTTACCCTACATTAAGACAATTACATTAAGGCAATTAATGAATGGACTGTACAGTGGATCCCCGAGTAACGAGCACCCCGGAAATCGTACAATTATGTAAGTATAATATTGTAAGTGCTTTTGTAAGTGTATTTTTGGGGGTCTGAAATGGTCTAACCTACTTGACATTATTTCTTAAGGGAGTAAATTCGTTCGGTAATGGCACTTGAGTAGGCTTCTGGAATGAATTTTGCTCGTTACTCGGGGGTCCACTGTATGTATTTTATCACTCTGGGGAGCTTTAATTAAATGTCGTAGTATATTACTAGTAATAATAATTTGTAATATTAATAATAATAATAATAATTTGTCAGAGCATCATTCCTTCTAAAAATTACATGAGAATAGAAGTGTTGGTCTTTATTTATTCTACTGTACCACTGTGGGGACAACTTGTAAACAATAAGGTGTTTGAATGAACGTGTATCAACCATAACTAGATGGTATGTTTACATAAGTACTCTGTGGCTCTATCTTACTCTCTCTCTCTCTTTCTTGTTTATTCGTTTTTATCTCGCTTAACTCACTTTTCACCCTACATTAAGACTACAAATATTTTAAGGTAAGTAATGAGTGTACTGTTGTGGAGAAAATTCTCCAAAAGAGGGGGGTATCAGCCCTTTGTGCCCTTTTCAAGGGCCCTACCCTTTCCGGCCCTTAGAAAAGGCCAGACGAGGCGTGTCTGGCTTCGAAAACCACTTAATAAATAACAGATGAAAAGACAGCAGTATGTCACGTGTTGTCTGACCAAGTAGCAACGAGTATATATGAGTTAATAGACATTTGATGTAATGCGACTCTATACCTTAGCAAGAAGTTATAGGAAACTGCTGTTTCCATTTGTACACTTGACTTTACAATCATGTGTTCCAGTGATCAAAGTATTTAGAGAACACAAGCATTTGAATTTCAGCATGTAGCAAATATTGGAATTGTGCTGATGTCAGTGATGCCAAGCCCCGCTGAGGCACGAGGACGCACGAGGGGTTAGATTGAACTTATAAACCAATGAGATGGGTCCTATGGTGCGAGGGGATTTAACCTCACAAAAGACATTAGTCGTGGACATCCGTGCGCTAATTCAATCTCCATTAACGTCGGGAAATCGAATAAGAACTCTGTTCCAGCGCATTTAGTGAATAAAATCGCGGTATGTTCAGAAGTGTGCACAGCTTCTTACTACTGCAAAAAGACTGAAAATTGTTGAAAGTAGAGAGACAATTGCTAGAGAACTCCATCGAAACAAGACGGTGACTCATCGGCGTTCTACAAATCAAGACAACGATATCCGGGTGTGAATTAAGGGTCCATTACAAATACCCAGGTAAGTCTGCTTAGACATAGATGTCACCAGCTGCACAGTTAGGAATACATAATTTGTTCTAGGCAGATTTATCCTTCACCCAGTCACACGTGGGCGATCCGCCCAAACACTGTAAGTAAACTGCCGTTCAGTCCATTCAATGACTGATTATATGGCATACGCTCCTTAGGGGCAATATATTGTACATACATAATTTTTATACACCCATACAGCCCTGTGGGGGATGTGAACGTCTGCATCAACCATCAGTTACTGGGACAGCTGGGTAATCCTGGATACATCTACAAGCTAAGTATAGCAACAGGAAAAGTTGGTAGATGGATTTATAATTTCCTAACACGTAGAACACAAAGAGTAGTAGTCAACAGAGTAAAGTCTGAGGCAGCTACTGTGAAAAGCTGTGTTCCACAAGGCACAGTACTTGCTCCCATCCTATTCCTCATCCTCATATCAGACATTGACAGGGATATAAGCCACAGTGCTGTGTCTTCCTTTGCAGATGACACCCGAATCTGTATGACAGTGTCCACCGTTGAAGACACTGCAAGACTCCAAGCAGACATAAACCAAATCTTTAAATGGGCTGCAGAAAACAATATGAAGTTCAATGATGAGAAATTTCAATTACTCAGATACGGAAAACGTGAAGAAATTAAAATCTCATCGGAGTACAAAACTAATTCCAACCACACAATAGAGCGAAAAACTAATGTCAAAGACCTGGGAGTGATCATGTCAGAGGATCTCACCTTCAAGGACCATAACAATGTAGCAATTGCATCTGCTCGAAAAATGACAGGATGGATAATGAGAACCTTCAAAACCAGGGATGCCAAGCCCATGTTGACACTTTACAGATCGCTTGTTCTATCTAGGCTGGAATATTGCTGCACACTAACTGCACCTTTCAAGGCGGGTGAAATTGCTGACCTTGAAAATGTGCAGAGAACCTTCACCGCACGCATAAGTGCAATAAACCACCTCAACTACTGGGAACGCTTCAAGTTCCTAAACCTGTACTCTCTAGAACGCAGGCGGGAGAGATACATTATTATATACACATGGAAACTTGCACACAAAAATCACTCCGTACGAAAGCAAAAGACTCGGCAGGCGATGTAACATTCCCCCAATGAAGAGCAGGGGTGCCACTAGCACGTTGAGGGACAACACAATAAGTGTGAGGGGCCCAAGATTGTTCAACTGCCTCCCAGCATACATCAAAGGGATTACCAACAAGCCCCTGGCTGTCTTCAAGCAGGCACTGGACAGGCACCTCAAGTCGGTACCTGATCAGCCGGGCTGTGGTTCGTACGTTGGACTGCGTGCGGCCAGCAGTAACAGCCTGGTTGATCAGGCTCTGGTCCAACAAGAGGCCTGGTCACAGACCGGGCCGCAGGGGCGTTGACCCCTGGAATTCTCTCCAGGTAGACTCCAGGCAGGTAGACATTTACAGTCCACTTTATCTTAGGGGTCCATTCCTCAACAAGTTTGGTCCTTATGAACCAGAAGTTTGGTCGTATTTGAACCAGAGAGTGGCCACATGGGGTCCAAAGACTTATACTCCTGTGTATAAGTGTCTACGATCCAAGGTCCTTTGAAAAAAGCTGTAAAACTATTGTTTTTACAAAAGAAACCAGAATATATGAGTCCCTACTCTCAATCAAAGAGCATGGGAAGCCAGCGCGAGGCATAGAAAATACAAGCCGGCAAGCGCTCACCCAAGGTTGGGGGACAGTACAGCTGAGGGACTGCCCCACTCACCCACGTGGGAGCTACCCTCCAATTCTGCTTAAGTCAGCGAGTGACTCGGACTGGCAGCTGGTCTCTGAGTTTATATATACAAACTGTGTATTATGTTTGTCTCTTATATAATATAGGAGGTTATATTAAGTTAAACTTTCATTGTAACATTTGACATATGTATGTATATAAACATTGAATATATATGTGTGTCCATTTATGCATTTATACACAGTGTATAAACTTATTAATGTGTGAAGTGACGTCAGTACTGCGACACAGTGTTTAGCTGAGACAGCAATTCAAAACATAAACAACCTCGGTGTTGGTTCATCCATATGTACTCTGCACCCTCAAGGCCACTGACCTTGAGAGACACAGCTTCTGGGTCAGCAGGGCCGCTGACACAATCAAAACTCAGCTGTTGGCTGGAGTTTTAAACACTCTAAGTGTGTTGCTAGACATTATCCTAGCAAAATGTCGTCATTAACCACAAAATTCAAAACTTTACAGATGAAAATTACTCAATTAGAACAATTAATTTCAGTCTGTATAGGTTTAACAAAAGACACAAATATAGACTATGATGAGTTGGAAATGAAACAGAAATTACTTAATAAACGTCTGGAAATCCTTAATTCAGACTATGTGATTTATGAAAGAGAATTTCTAGATACCAACCCATCAGAGGAAGAAATTAAAAGTGTCTTGGATACCTTTAGTGAACAACAATTAAGGTGGGCAGGAATACAGGCTATCTGCCGCAAAACTTTGTCACAGAGACCTACTGTAACTAGTGGTCAGACACCTGTCCCCACACCTGCCACACCTGGTGTTGGCTTACCAAGCCTTCCTAAATTGGCTATGCCTATTTTTGAAGGTAACAATTATGAAGAGTTTATCAGTGGGTTTCATTCTTTAGTGAATTCACATACTGACATAG
>WNWK01048485.1:0-13536 GCA_009830355.1 Cherax destructor
GTTGTTTACAATGAAATTTTTTAAAGTCAGTGTCTCCTTGTATATTATCAATTAGGTCTGATGATAATGTTTAACAGGAGAGGGTTTGAAACCCCCTTAAATTAGTAAATTTAAAAAAAAAAACTTTTTTTTTTCTTTTTGGGCCCCCTGCCTCTGTGGATACAGCTGCTTTTTGGGAAAAAAAAATGTAAATCCAAATTTTTAACAGGAATCAAACATCACATCACCGACAGTATATCCCCCAAACTTCCAGTATGTCAGATGTAAATCAAGATGAGACAAGTCATTCACATAACCAGTCCAAACTGTGCAGCAGACAACAATGTATGTGTCACTATTTTGGGTCCCTCACATTAGTTCTAAAATCTTCATTTGCTTAAAAATTTCATCACTACCAGCCATATGACTGAAAGGGAAAGCTTTTTTTTGCTTACACATCTGCCCTTCCCACTTAAACCCACCTTTTACTGGGGCCCTTTTTCATTTAAGAATTTATCTTTGCCGTGGAAATTAAATTTGTGGACAACTTTGAACTTTCTTTTTATTTTATAGATCGTCAGTTTTTTACATTTTTTTTTGTATTTGTAGTACAAAAAATTTTATTAGTTGCACGTACATTTGTTAATGGCTGTGGAGATCACTGCTCCCACGGTCTGGTTTTAAAACCCAGGCCCGTCTTCAAGAAAAACAGTTCATAAAACCTTCAGCTATTGATTTTAAAACTTTCTATTGACCTTTTTTAGAGATCTTAGTCACTATACATATGCCATTCCTTAATAAATTTAACACATGTATCTCTTTGTATTTTAACAAATAGTTTAGATTCCTACTAACCCAAAAGTCCTCCTTGTCCACTTACCCAAAAGTCCTTCTTGTCCACTGCCCAAAAAGTCCTTGTCCACTGACCAAAAGTCCCGCCACTGACCCAAAGTCCTTTTTGTCCACTGCCCCAAAGTTCCCCGCCACTGATCCAAAGTCCTCCTTGTAATGTGTGCCTTTCCTGACCTCTGGCAGTTTGGGCCCCCCCTTTTGGGGGCATCAGCTTTGGCCGGGTGAACTGCACAGCCCAGTTTAAACTGAAATGGGTGATCCTGGTAGGCAGCTTTGGGACCATTTTTTGGTCTGAGGTTGACCTTGATTGTTCTCTTGTGATTATAATTACGTTCCTACTTTTCTACCTCGGGTCATCTCTTGGCATCTAAGTTACATCTGCCTTTCCTGTTTATTGAGTCATTCCCCTAAGACATGCTAAATGAAATTATTTTTAACATTACATTCTTCCAACGCACAGAAGGGGTCATTCTTCATGAAATACCAAAGCTTGCATTTTGAAATGAAAGTTCGGAGTTTTCCCCTTTGTTCCAAAAATTCCCTGGGTTTTGGATTTTATGCATTTTTTGTTTCAAAACACAGCGGTGTCTGATTTGTTGAAGATGAAGATGGGTAATTTTACAGTGGACCCTCGGTTTTCGTTCACCTCCAAACTTGAAAAATTTATGGGTATTTTAAGGTTTTGAAATGTTTTTTTGGGGGGTGAAATATTAATTTTAATTTTTGTCCTTAGGGGAACAAATTCTTTCGTAACACACTCGAACAGCATTCGGGGAAAGAATTTTCAAAAAAACCGGGGGTCCACTGTATTATATTTTTATTATTATTGTTTTTAGGGAAAATGAAAAACCCATAAAATGTATACAATACAGTGGCCCCCCAGTTTAAAAATTTCCTCCTGAAGTCTGCTCAAGTGCCATTCGCAATTTTCCCTGGAAAAAAATTTACGTAGGTTAGTCTTTTCAGCCCCCCAAAATACACTTCCAAAAACTTACAAAATTATACTTACAAAAATTTTCCGGGGTATTCGTTAACCGGGGGCCCACTGTACCTAAAAAATGGGAGGGGTGGGGGATAATTAGGTTTGAGTAGGGTAAAAAGGGAATTCAAATCATTCCCTTTTCCCCCCAAAGGGAAAAAAAATACAGCATTTTAATACGTTTTACAGTGGTACCTCGGGATACAAATTTAATTCATCCAAGAAAGCTGTTCAAGTGCCCATCAACAAATTTGTTCCCATAAAAAAAATGTAAATTAGATTAATCCATTTCAGACCCCAAAATAAAACCCCCAAACTACGCACATAAATACACTTACATAATTTTTGAGTTTTTAGCTGTTCGTATCCCGAGGTACCACTGTATATTTATTTCTTAAGGGAGCAAGGGTCTATAACCCCCCTTTCCATATAAATTACTACACATATAAAATCTTTCGATTTTTTTTTGGTCACCCTGCCTTGGCGAGGGAAACGGGGCTTTGAAAAAAATCTATTTATATGTTACAGTAATTTTGACCATTGAGCATCACTGCACAAGATAATCTACAAAATGTAGCATAGTAAGTGGCCCCCCGAGTAATAACCCCCGGAAATGCAATTATGTAAGTATAATATTGTAAGGCTTGTGGAAGTGTTTTTTTGGGGGTCTAAAATAACAACCTATGTGACATTTTTCCCTTTAAAGGGGAGTAAATTCTTGGAAGGGCCCAGGCAGGCTTCGGGAATGAAGTTTTCGTTACGGGGGGGTCCACTGTAATTGCCCCTTGTTTTATGCTGTAGATGTGTTCCAGGCCCATGGCATTATACTAAGCTGTGCTAAGCCATGAGAACTTTATGTTGCATACTAAGAATTTCATTATGCTTTGCAAACTATATTGATCACACACAGTGAATGTACATGCATATGGCATTACTGATATAAATCGGACATAGCATAATAGTGAAAAAGAAAAGGCAAATACCCTGGCTGGAACAATACATAAATTATCCAAACATAGGAGAAAAACTTACGACATTTGGCCCGACGACCATTTACAAAGTCACAGTGTGACGAAATACAGGGGACCCCGAGCGTAAACCCGGAAATCGTACAATTATGTAAGATAATATTGTAAGGGCGGGAAGTGTATTTTGGGGGTCTGAATGACTAACCTCGTGACATTTTTGGGGAGAAAATTTTTTAAGGGCCCTTGGCAGATTTGGAGTGAATTTTTTCCCAAAAACTGGGGCCCACTGTAGCCCAAGTAAACCAAAACATCGTCATAAGCTCCCCCTCCCATTTCAGGGGATTTGTGTGTACCAGAATTCTCATTCAAATTTAAATTCACATAAAAAATGGAAATTTATGCTGTATGGTCATTATAAATTTGTTATTAAACCCAATATATACACTTCACAAATACTGTGGGCACGAACAACCACCCCCCGCGACTGGAAACCAAGTGGCAGTCGTGCTCTTTATTAATGGAACTAGCATCAACCAAGGCTTCTCTCTCCATTACACCAGTAGGGAAAGAAAAAGGGAATTAGTAATGGTAATGGGAAATGGTAATTGGAAGCACAGTGCTTGTAATCTAAAGAAGGTGAGGATGCTGCAGTTTGGGGGCCATCTAAACTCGATATCAGTGAGTTTCTGGTAAGACTGCAATTGAATGAATGATGGTGAATATTTTTCCTTTTTTTTTGGGGGGCCCCCCTTGCGGGGGGAGAAAACCACTGTGTTAAAAATAATCTTTGTTTGTGTATTAACATTGGGAATTCTGCACAGAGGTAAATATTCTTCAGGGGTAGCAAACTAGCAAGACATTGTCTTCTTTTTAAAAATTTAAAAATATGCCAGGATAGACATGTACCGTACAGGTACACCTTATTTTCGATGGGATACGTTCCGACAAACCTACTGTAAGTCAAAACTTGTAAGTCGAATACGAATATGATACACTAAATAAAAAAATAACTACTGTCACTGAATAAGAAAATAAACAGATAATTACTGTAACTAAATAGCAGCATTAAAAAGTAACTAAATGAATGCAAGTTACGGACTTGCCCCTTTTGCTTAATTATCTCAAGTTTCATCTCCAAAATAATTTCTTTTTTCATCATAAAGTCGAAATACAAGTCGAATCATGTAAGTCGAGGGGCCCTTTTATACTCCTAAAATTTTTTGAATCCCTCTCAAGTCTCGGGGGTTTCTTATCCCGGTTACTGAGATAGTGACTGTTATATATAATAGTAAGAATCACATAAGAATAATAAAAAGCCTACTAACAATTATAGGGTCTATATATTTATGTGACCCACATAGGAATAAAGCTTGACATTTAGTATACAGTGGTACCCCCCGTTTCAGCGAAATTGTTTCCCGAAGGCTGTTCGAGTGCTGTTCCGACAATTTGTTCCCATAAGGAATAATGTAAATTAGATTAGTCCGTTTCAGACCCCCAAAAAACACTTACAAAAACACTTACAATAATCCACATAATTGTTCGAGGGGGGCTGTAGAAACTCAGAGTACCACTGTAGTATATTGAACTCCTGGGTGGTTTTTTTTTTTATTTTACTCTGTTGATACATTTTGCCAAAAGTATTTACAAATAAGTGTACAGTGGACACATTAAATTTGGTTGGGTTCCCCGGGATGATTTAAAACTTTGTTTTAGGTGCTCAAAAAAATTATACGTATCACTCAGCAGTATTCTTGTTTTCCAGCTTATGCAGGGGTTGCCCCCTAACAACATCGGGTAGGCTTAGGGAGAGGCAAGTGAAGGCTGGGTTGGGCACTATACACTTAGTTTTTTTTTTTCTTTTTTTAGTCACAAATGCTGGGGGGGTAACCACTATCACCTGTTGCCCCTTTTCCCCCAGTCTTATTCCCCCTGGGGTGTTCAAAGTTCAATTTTTGTTTTGTTTAGTCATCCCTCAATTTCTTTTTAAAAATTTTGCAAAGTTATAATAATAATAATAATAATACTTTATTGAGACATGGCTGATAATTTGGATAGAAAAAAATAGTTTTGATGAGATGCTCCCAAAACCCCAAAGCTGGGGGCATTTTGGGACTCTTAATTGTAACCATGGGAAAAATTATGGTTTATAATTTATAAAATAAGTATTTGTGTAAAATCCCCTCTTTTACCTGTATCTCAATTTGCTAGGGCCCCCTTTAAAAAATATTGGGCTTTATGTACACATCAATAACTATTATCTGTCTTTTAAAAACCCTACAGATGCTCCTTGTTTTATGGTGGTTGATTTTTGATATTTTGACTTTCGATGGTGCAATAGTGATGTATCGTATGGTATTATTTTTTGGTTTTTAAACCCAAAATTTTTCCCCAAATCCATTATGTCTGCCTGTCAACATATCCCTGTACTGTCCTTTTATCGTTGGGGAAACAAGTCAATGTCGTACTTAAAACTTTTTTTTTCTACAGTATACAGTACTGTACATTTATTGATAGGATAAACTTTATTCATTTATTTACTTTTTTAATACTTGCATACAAAATGTATTTAGTTAGTTAAGGAATTATTTGTTTATTTTTCAGTGACTAGTTATTTATAAGGCAAGGAGCATCTGTATTTAATTCTCACAAGTTTTTCTCCCAAAAAATGAAAATGCGATTAATGTATTCATTTACTGTAGATCCCTAAAGATACTCCTGAAACAATATTTTATTAATTCACTTAGATACATTATTAATCTCCTTTACTTTGAACTCTCATCACCCAAACCCCCTGCCAGGTACACCGCCGACACCCCAGCTAAATTCCGTCACCACAAATTGATGTATTTTACTGAACCTCCTGTCACCGTTTCTTCTTGCAATGGAAAAATGGTTTGTGTGGTGCTTTACCCCTTTTTCCGGGAGTTTACCTGGAAGGTTTCGGGGTCACCCCCCCCGGGCTCAGTCTGAGACCGGGCCTCATTTAAAATTATTTCAAATATAAGTTGCACAAATACTTCCCAGTCCCCAAGCATTGTGTGACCCCTATAGGTTAAATTTTCCCATGAATATACTGTAATAGTAAAATTTCAATGTGCCAATAAATAAAAGAATAATAGTTATAATTTATAGTGGGGGACAGCCAATAGGTTAAGAAAATAGTTATAATAATAATAATAATAGTAATGATGATGCTTAGTTATCTCAGAACTATTCCTTGTTATTTGACCTCTTGATCTCTGGCAGTTTGGATGCAGCCCAGGTAACATCAGCATGGCTCCCAAAGGGTCATCCCCGAACAACCAGCATTGTGTGGGCACATCCTGGCACCCCGAGACAATGTTGTCCTCATCCATTTCACCCCTTTTGAGCTGGAGGATAAACCCTTGCTCCTATGATTACGTTAAACACATGACCTTTCTTCCTCTGGTGTTCTCTTAGGATCGTAAGTTGTCACGGTTCCTCCTTCATTTTAAAAAAAGGTAATGTGTATCACTTTATAGAAAAAAGGGCAAATGATTCCCTGCCTTGGGGGAAATTAATGGTGCATTCACCCAGGCCCCTTATTGAAGATGTTTCAAGGTCCAAAGGCTAAAAGTCTTCGTTAAAGGTTTTATCTGAATGCATTTTGTTTACTTTCATATTTCACATTAAGACATGGTAAAAAATTTATTTGCATTACTTTCTTAAAATCTGAACAGTAACAAATGTTTCATGAAGTGAAAAGCGTAAAGCTTCTGCATTATACTGTTCTTCAGTACTGTGTGTATGTAGTAAAATTTTTGAAAAAATTTTAAAAAGATTTTAGGGGGTGTTCAGGGTTTTTAATCCATTTAAACTTGAGCTATTCTTCTTTCCTCAGACCCAAACCTTTTTGCCCCCATTTTAACTCATTTTTCGGGTGCTGTATGCCCTATAGGTTTAGCATTTTCCCTGAATAAAAAAATAATTATCTAAGTTTTTTAACAAATACAGTACTGTACCAGTACAACATTTTGCTCCTCTATATAAGTGGCCCTCTTTTTCACCCTCCAAACCGAACAATTATGTAAATGTATTTTCGTGGCTTTTGTTAAAAAATTTTTGGGGGTCTGAAATGACTTTTAATTTACATTTGTCCTTTTGGGAACAAATTTTCGTAACAGCACTCAAACAACATTCTGGAAAAAATTTTCAACAAAAAACCCAGGATCCATATTTGTATATTTATCCATCTGCATTTTGTCTTTCCATTTCTGTTCCTATCCACTCAGTAATCCCTTCCAGCTTAATGATATAATTTTAAAATTTTTTACTTTTGGAGCCCATGTTCTTTGGGTGGGGAAATGCCACAGGCCTTCCCTCGCCCGGCAGCCAAGGGGGGCATATTCCACAGCGATGCGATGCTCACCTGCAGGCTTTTCCCCCCACTAACTTTTCCCTTAAAAACAGTAACAGTTTCCTTGTTTGCGTTTTATTACACTTTTAAATAATTCAAAAAAAATATCTTATTTAAAGAAAAATAAGAATGTTGTTACTAAGCGGTATTTGTTCTTTTTTAGTTAGAAGTGTTCATTAAGGATGGGTGTGTGCCCCATACCCATCCTGTGGGGGGCAGTTCAAATTTTAGACTAAAAGCCAGGGACTGGGCCTCACACCCATGTCATGGGTGTAGTCCCTTTTTACAAAAGTAATTTGTAAGGTTCATTACATGCTTCAACCCATCCTGTTGGGTGGTAGGCAAAAGATTACACGGGTACATACAGGGTTCATGGCACCACCTTACACACAGTGTATGTTGGTAGATACAATTAATCATCGGGGGGAATCCATCCTTATATATGGGGAAATAATAGCCTGTTTAACATTTACACAATGTAGTTGATTAGTAAACGCAATTCCTCAGGAATGCACTATCATCCTGTCATAAAAGGGGAAACCTTTTTAAATTTTTTCCCCTATAGAATCGCTGGACTTACTGTCTCATGAACACAAAATAAGGTAAATCTTAAAAATTTTTAATCCTCTCTGTATACCTTCACTTTCTTGTGTGTTTCTTAATACTACAAGGAAACATATGGTGATGCAAACTTTCATCTATATTACAAGACATCTTCAGAAATAAGCTTGGAGCACAATTTGTTATACATATTGTTTACACAAAGTTAATGGTGGTTCATGTGCAAGTTGTGAATTTGTTGAGAATTTATCACGGGGGCTACAGAAAGATGTTGCATTTATCCTGCCTTGAGTCCTGGGGGTGGGAGTAAGGCCCCGCACTCTTTAAAAAGGGGGGAGAATGTTCATTTCAGAGGGGCATCTGAACTGTGATGTCAACACACTTCTGACAATAAACAATTGAGTGAATGATGGGAATGTGTTTGTGTTGTTGTTTTTTTAAACTATCTTGGGGGGATATGGCAAGTGTGTTAAAATAGGTAAATTTTAAAATAACAAAAGCATTAAATAACAACAACCAGTGGGTCATTTTTCTCTGCTCGTCAGTAAAAGATCTCACTCTTTCAGGTAACTCAAGCATACATTTTCCTGGGCAACTCCGAACTGGTTTTTGCCATCCACATTGCTGTCATGCAATGCATTAGGATAGTACATTAGTAGTATCATATTCCAGAGTATAACCTGTATGGAGTCATACAGCACTGCTTTTATCTCACTCGTTCTTCTGCACAACCTTGTGTCTCAGATGCCTAAATTAGAAAGGTTTCTAACCCATATCATGGATTAGCACCCCCAAACCCTTTGGGTTGATTATAATGTTGATGAAGGTTTTTTCATTTGGGTGGGCTGCCCCCCAGATCATACCCATACCCCCCATTCCACAGACACTGCAAAATCCCTACAGGTGTAGTGTTTCCCCCGTGAATATTATAATATACTAGTAATAATAATTAAAAATAAGTATTTTTGTCTCACCTGTTCTAACCTTTCTCAAAATATGGTGGTTTCTAATTCTGTATACAGTACTGTATTGTTTTGATAACCAAGCATGACCCAAAAAGAAGGGGAGCTCAGTTCCCTTGGATAAAGAGCCATTCGACAGCATCAGAGCAACCTTCCAAAAGGGTAATTTTATAGCATTTTGTGACACTTTCCCGACAGAGGTGCGGGCTTCGGTGGTAGCATCAGGGGGGCTCTGCTAGTGAACATTACCAGAGTCACCAGGACTTTAGTGGCGACTTACTACCCCCCCTGGCACGGCACGCACGTTGGCACAACTTTGACCTGAAAAATTTTATCTTTGTGATTACGACTACCTTGAGATCCTAGATTACCCGAAGTCAGCCAAAATTTATAGGGGCGATATATTACTTAAAAGTTTATAGTGCAATATTTTCTTGCACAGTGTGAATAGTAAACTTTCATTATGATGGATTTCAAAAAATGAAACAAGATCTGCTGGGTCAGTCGACCTAGAAAAAAAGGAAAAAGTTCATTCCTAAATTTTGTCAATTATTGTTACTATCTAGAAACGATTTTACTCTATCCAAACAGCTGCTTACTACCCAAATGTTCTCCTATGTTAGTGCATCCTATGAAGGCTTTGCTTAATTCACTTAGAGGTTTGGTTTACACAGAAATTAGCTACTTTTTTTTTTTCCACATGTTTTTTATTTTATTATAAAAAAAAGAAGCGCTAAACCACACTTTAGTATCTATCTTATGTGGAGAAAAATAATTATCAACTAATACAATCTGTAGAGGAAATTTTGACCAAACTTGTCAAGGGGGGTGGAATTATGACAGTTTCCTCCCCACATTGTGGTTTTAAATTTTCTTATACAGTATTGTCACTTCTTTTTATTCTTCCCAGTGATAAATAAGTTTGTAAACAGGAAGTACTGCGGGGGACCCCGCCCCCCTCCCCTTATCCTGCATCAATGCCGCAGTTATCAGGTTCCATAGTGATGGCTCACGCTCAGGTCATGGCTTCACCATTCTTTATGAAGCATTTCCAGTGGATTTTAAAAATAAAACCCATAAAGGGGAAAAATTTTTTTTCACTTTTAAAAATCATTGGTGTATTTTATTCAGAGTACAGTGTGCATGATTATTGCTGTGTCTGTGGTTGTCATGGACTCTTCCCCGCTGTATTTTTTTTTTCTATCACAAAATACAATACACCAAGAGCAGTTTTGCTTTATATTTACACTACATCTGTGTAGTATCTCCAAAAGGCTTATATGCTGTGACAGGTGCATTTGCCTTTAATGCATCCCCTTTTGTTGTCCTTATCAGCGATTGTTTTATAATTTGGGGCACTATAACACCCACTAGATATGTGCTAGTCAGGCCCTTCCCCCTCATGTTTTTTATCCTATTTTTTTAAACTGGGATGTTATTGTTTATAACACCACTTGGCACTGTTCTGTTCATCTTAACTCTGTTGTTAAACCAGTACTTTGGCGATCTGATAATACTAGTTTATTTTTTCTCATTGCCATGAACTTTTGCTTCAACTGGCCTCTCCTGAATTTAAAACACTTTTTTTTGGTATGTATGCATGCTCACCTATATGTACGTATGTGGTTGCAGGGTTGATTCTCAAATTCTGGCCCTCCCTTTGGCTAAGTTTTTACATTCACCCCCTCAGTCCACCAACCTACTCTTAAAACTATGTATGAAGCCTGCCTCTTCCATTTCCCCAAACCCTCTCGACTAAGAAAACTACTTCCTAATATCCCTGTGGCATATCTGTGACTAACTTCCAGCAGTGCCCAGTTCCTTTTTCCCTGCCCCCAAACAGCCTCTTTTCTACCTTATCATTTTCCCCCTGAGTTTTTTTGTATGTTATTTTGTCCCCGGTATTTGTCCTCCAATGTCATTAGGTACAATGACATTTAACCCAACTCCTCATAGCTCATCCCCCTTCCCCAGAAAAAGCCTTTTATTTTTGCATTTTTCCCAGTTTTTTAACCATGTTTTTTCAGGCTACAGGGTTATTCGGGTGATGTGAGCCTGGGGCATTATACTGGGCAGTGCTCATCCTGTCTGTCTTTCTTAAATGTGGGATCATTTGCTGCCTTCAGATCTCTGGTAACTGTCCAATATCCAGACTTATTAAGATTAGTAGTTTAGATAATGCTTCTACACCCCCATGCAGAAGCCATGCGCCAAATCAGGCTCCATTGCCTTTGATATACCCGGTTCATCAAAGTTTCTTTACCTCTTTCCCGTTGTGCATGGCATCCATCTTGTCAGCACACCATTCCTTAAGTCTTTCTGGTATTGTTCCAGTTTCCACCGGGAAAACTTCAACTCATCACAAACTTCCTTGTGTGCATTTTCAATAAACATGAGGATAAGAAATGAAAGTCTGCCCTGAACAGATTTATTTTCCTTTACTAATCAGAGTTTTAAAGCTTTTACATTTTTAAAATAAGGTTTATTTAAAATTTTATTATTATTGTAGAACTGCAATTATAGACAAAAAATCAGTATTTTTTAATCAAATCAGAATTCACAGATAAATTCTAGCTAAAACTAAGATATTGAGAAATAGAATAATATTTTTACAAACTTTGTAACTCGAGTGTTACAAAGGGGGGAAAGGGTCGGGACATTACAGTGCGTGCGTCGGGACATGAAAAAATTCTGTGTACATCTATGTCGTCCACAAAAAACCTTCACTATGTAAACATTATGGCCTGAACCATGACCAGTCGTGCAGGATACTAGAGATCCTTTACGCAAATTTGGGTATTTTTTGGTTGGCATAATGCTCGATAATTATTGGTCAACGCCATGTCATTTACACCATGAATCCTAAATGCAAATTGGTTATGCTAGTTGGGCTTTACCATTATCTAACACTAGATGCTGATTGGTTAGCTTTGGGGGTTTTAAAAAGCCTATTGACTATGCAGGGATTAAGACTCCCGTAACCAGTCAATCTTTGATCCCAAAACGGGAATGAAGTAAACCCTCAGCATACCATAAGAGATACCCCCTTTTGGGTGTATTTTCCCTTCCCATTTAAGTTCTGCTTAATGCCTGGCTAAGTAGATGAAAACAGTTAAACCAATCAGCAACTGAAAACAAAATCCCAAATCCAAAAGCCCCAAAAGGGTCAGAACTATCACACATTCATCTGCATTATAAGCTGTTACCTACACCAAAAAAAAAATTATCTGTATAGGAGAAGAGCATATTTAAAGAATGTTTTCAAACTGGTATATCAAATCCCCTTTAAGGCTCCCACTCCTCGAGGCCTGCACCCATGCCATCTCTGGGGAAATGTTATTTTCTAACCCGCCTGGTTTATCAGGCCCCGATCCACCGGGAGGCCTGGTTTGGGCTGGGCCGCGGGGGGGGATCCTCGGATTCCCCCAGGACCTCAGTTTAGGTTTCTGGGAAAATTTTAAAACATTTAAATTCAATGCCCTATTTTTTTCCTTCATTTCCCTTTTCTTTCATTTTTCTTTTTTGGTCACCTTCCTCAGTGGAATATGGCTAGTGTTTAAAAAAATTTAAAAATTTAAAAATTTTAAATTCATAATTTTTTTTTTCAAACATGGAAACTTTAGTTGAATTTTAGCTACAGTACATTTTTTTTTTTTTTAAGATTTTAAAAGATGGGCCTAAAAAATAATTCTCTCTATTGGAATTAGTATGTATTGTATCCCACATGGGTGTCTAGGTGGACTGCAGCCTCAGTGATGATCATGTGTTTCAGCACTTAATTAACTCTTTTGGACAAGATGCCACTTATGAATTTTTGGGGACAGTATGAGACCCTTTAAAGGGGTGGGCTTGGTAAATGGTGTATTACAGCTTCATGGGTTTAACACTTTGTAAAATATTACACTACTGTACATAAGAGTAAAAAATATGTATATAACTAATACAAGAGTAGATTATGCAGAAAAGCAATATTGTTAATGGATTCATTGCACTAACAAATTAGTAGTAATTTATTCTCAAGGAAAAAAAAAATTTAACCTTTGTAGCCCATAGCATTAATGGGGGAAATAATGAAAAATTGCATCCCCCCCCTTTAAGTCTGTTGCCAAGATTTTCAATGAAAAAATTCCCCTGCCATGTGAAGCTAAGATACCTAACTGCAGCATTTGTGGGGTCAAGCTATGCATGGAGATAAACGGGGTTGTAAGGGGTGTGTATTATACCAGGACAGCCATATGTCCAAAAAAAAATACATTAGTGTACAACAAGAACAATTACTTTTCTTAAGTGTGACAACAAAGCCTTAGCGTACTTTTCTTGTGCCATCCTTTTTTCTTTCTTACTATGAAACTTTTCAGAGAAAGTTCCTTTAAAAGAAAAAAAAAAAAATAAGCAGATGAGAAATATACAAATATTCATTTTTTTCCCCCTACATCCTATCCCATTTAGTCAAAGTTGTGTATATGTATTAATCCCTTTGCCCAAATATGTTACAAGAAAACATGTATACTTCAGACTATTTGCATTTCCTGAGACATCAAAAAACCCATTTATGTTTCCCGTAAGAAATTATGATGACAGTCTGCCAATTAAAATGATGAAATACTAAACCAAAATTACCCAAAACATATTTTTTTTTACAATTCTTTAAAAACTTTTCTTCCATACAACTCAAAATACCATCAAGAAAGGCACACAGATACTTTGACATAATACAAAAATGGAAAGTAATAGTAATAAGTAATAAACAAAATTTGCTTGGGAAAATTAAGAACTGTTTACAAACTTCAAGTGCCTTCACAAACCAAGAACCAACGCATTTAAAATTTTGAAAACGAGCTTCGCAGCCAAACT
>WNWK01048486.1:0-13536 GCA_009830355.1 Cherax destructor
CCCATCTGCAATTATTATAATTCCAGATTTTTATTTCCTTGCAGTGGCTTTAGAAAGCTTCTACTGATCGATTTCAAACTTTCAACACTGCTGTATTCTACTTATAATAAGTAAGAATGTATTGTTTCTGAGGATTAATTTGATTATGATTTTTCTGAACTGTGTTCTTCAAGGTGGAATATTTATATGATTTTGTATATTTCTTTAGATTTAAAAAAGCTTTCAAGCAAAAGCTGATTTTGAAATTAGAGTCTCTACAATTTAGTTTTTTTTTTTTGGTTACTGAACACAAATATTCCTAAATGAAACTAAACCTATTTATATTTTTTCCATTGGCAGTATCTGTTCAAGCAGTTTCTAATTACTGATATTATGTTCATATTTAAAACACAAATAAGTGAAAATGTGTTTAACATACATACCTTACAGCACAGTTATATGGAGCAATATCTAGATCGTAATTCTTCGCAGAGAACTTCAGATCGTTGACGTTATGAAGCCATCACCAGCATCTCCAGTGTAACCATTAACTTCTGCCTTGAATAAGGAGCTCCTGTCATGGACATAAAAGAATTGGTACTGCGCCCACCGGGTGACATTGTCGAAATCCGTTAATTCAAATCGTATCTGGTTGAGAGTTTGATCAGTGAGGGCATGGATATGTTCAAGGCCAAGCCAGAACTCGCCGGAGAGATTGCCAAAGCCTAAAGCATACTCCATCCAGGTGCGGTAAAAGTCTTCCCTTGGGAGAATATCTTCGCGACGCTGGATAACAGTCCATCCTCCTCCATTAGTGTCCATATCACAGTAGACACGGACAGGACGTTTGGGGCAGCAGTCATGTGGATAGATGGTGTATATTCCACTGGTCTTGTGACCAAGATCTTGCAGTTCACGACAGTTTCGGTTTTGGAAGCCAAGTCCTGCCCAAAATAGCTCAGATACATTATCACTGGCAGTGTTGTCATCTGCTGCCACCATCAGTCCCACTACCACCAGCATCCACAGCAACTTACTCATCTTCACTTAAACCTAAAATTAACAGAGAATATATTATTATTTAATTGTTAACCTAAGCATATTCAAGTCATTTTATTGTATATAGAATTATATGACTGCATATTAATCCTACCTAAGCTAATTGAAAATTCTGGCCATATTGGTTCACAGACAAATAGATAAATTAAAACCTAGCAGATTCCCGGGCCCTGATGAACTGTTTACTAGGGTTATAAAAACTTTTGGGTAGTACTTTCATCTTATCACTACAAATTGGTATAGTGTCAGATAAATGGAAAATGGTAAATGTGATGCCTATCTACAAAGCAGGTGACAAGATCTCAGCTTTGAAATATAGACCAATAAGCGAAACCTCCATTGTGAGAAAATTGATTGAATCAATAATTGCCGAGGCTATTCGAAGCAACCTTGAAAGATATAAATTGATTACTGAATCTCAGCACGGTTTTACAAAGGGGCGTTCCTGCCTTACGAATTTATAACTTTTTCACTAAGGTATTGGATGAGGTAGATCAGGGTAATGAATATGATGTTGTGCTTATGTTCATCAGTAAAGCTTCTGATAGAGTTCCATATCGGAGGTTGCTTGATAGACGTCCATATAAGAGGTTCTTGAGGACAGTAGAAGCACTCAGAATAGAAATTATTTCCTTGATACAGGCGAGGTTGAAAAACAGACTCTGCATAAGAAAACCAGTTAAATGCAGAATGAGGTAGAGTTATTAATGAATATTGGAAAAGCATTAGGCGATGAGGACAGTAATAGAGATAGTGGAGAACGAGAAATGAGGAGGATGGAAAAGAGAAAAGAGGCTTTCTAAATAATATTATACAGAGAGTCGTAGAGCTAGAAGCAAGATTGACGTTTTGAGATTAGTTGTAAGTGCTTGTAACATTGACATATTTAATATGAAGACTCGGGACATTCCAGTTGAAAGTCGTTTTCAGGGTTTTAAGTTATTCCACACTGATAGAAGTAACGGGAAGGGAGGTGGGGTGCCACTGCTTGTCAGAGAACACTTAAACTGCTGCGCAAAAGCGGGAATAAAGCCTGAAATATCACACTCAGAGTCTGTATGGGTAGAATTTTCAGAAAGGCTTGAAAATAATAATTTTGGGTGTGATTTACCGTCCCCTTAACTTGGATAGCGACCAAGGGAGAGTACATTGGGAAAAAAATTCTTAAGGCCACAAGGGACGATAAAGTAGTAATTCTAGGACACATTAACTTTAGTTAAATTGATTGGAATTTCATGACTGGGACTCTTGAGTCAAACGACTTCCTGGAAGTAGTTCAGGAATGTGATTTTTTTTGGATACCCTTGTTAATATCCGAGAGATTACAGAGGAACTTGGAACGAGCAACTATAAATCGATTACTTTCAGTACTGAATGGAAGTATGATAGTAGGGATAATTCATTAAGTCCTACACTTTCTCTTAGCAGATTACAATGGGCTTAGAAAACACTTATCGTCTGTGTTCTGGGATAACGAAGAGAACTCTCAATATTACAGCTTTCTAAACAATATACTGGCTGCCAATAGAACATTTATTACGTTTAGAGAAATGAGATACTAGAGCATATTGTTCATCCGAATGTATGAACAATAGGCTCAAACATCTTTTATTGCAGAAAAGGGGTATTTACCGGAGTATAAAAAGAGGTGAGGGCCATCTAATTGATTAAAATTCTCATATTAAGAGAAAGTTTAAAAAAGGTGTAAGAAAAGCTAAACAGGATTATGAAATTAGTGGCAAATAATTCGAACAAATACAAAAGACTTTTTCAGTATACAGAAAAGATTAGAAATAATTTAGGTCCTGTATAAATGAACTCTGGACAGCTTCTGACAATTAGAATGAAATGTGTTCGATTTTATTTCCTCTCGGTTATTACACAAGACACTAACGATATCCCAGTAATTTATTATTAAAGAGCGCCTGAGGAAAATAAATTATGAAATATCACAGTTACTAGGGATATGGTAATCAAACAGGTAGACTGATTAAAGCAAAATAAATCCCCAAGCTCTGGTGAACTTTTTCCAAGGGCTTTTAAGGAAAGCAAAATGGAACTTTGTGAACCATTAACTAATATTTTTAATCAAACAGGTATATTGTCTGATATGTAGAAAATAGCTATTGCAATTCTATTTTTAAAGCAGAGTATAAGTCATTATAGTCAAATTACTGCATAATAAGCCTTACCTCAATTGTAGGCAACTTACTATAGTAAATTATAGCTAATATTATAAGAAGCTATGTTGAAAGGCATAATTTGCTCTTTGATACTCAGCATGGATTCACGAGGAGCCGTTCCTGCCTGACTAATTTACTGACTTTCTTCAGTAAAACGTTTTAGGTAATTGATCGTGATAAGGAATACTATATTATTCGTTTTGATTTTAGTAAGTGGCAGCTCATATTATTGAAGGAAAAGTCTTGTCATGGATCGAGTCATGGCTCACCAACAGCAAGCAAAGAGTTTGCATAAATGGGTGAAATATGAGTGGGGATGAGTCACAAGTGGCGTTCCACAAGGATCAGTTTTAGGTCCATTGTTGTTCATAATATACATTAATAACCTTGACGAGGGAAGAGCAAGTGATATAAGCAAATTCGCTGACGATACAAAAATAGTCAGGAAAATTGATTCAGAGGAAGATGCCACCGTACTTCAGGAGGATTTAGACAAACTCATGGCATGGTCTGAAAAGTGGCAGACGCAGTTCAATATAGACAAATGTAAAGTCCTGATGCTCGAAAATGTAAGTAACCTTAGCACTTATAAACTAAATAATTTAGAACTTAGACTTACAGAATGCGAAAGGGACTTGGGAGTTATGGTAAGCAAGAACCTCAAGCTAAGACAGCATAGCAAATACCTAAGTGTACGTAATAAGGCAAACAGATTACAGTGATTTATATAACGAACTATAAGCAGCAGGAATCCAGAGGTTATACTAAAACTCTACACATCATTAGTAAGACGTCACCTAGATTATGCAGCTCAGTTCTGGTCTCCATATTACAGAAAGGATATAAATTCGTTAGAAAACATACAGAGAAGAATGAAAAAGTTAATCCTTTGCATTAAAAAATCTTTCATACGAAGAAAGATTGAAATCCCTTAAACTACATTCTCTTGTAAGACCCAATAAGGCCCAGTCCCTGGACGCATTATATGGAGAAAAATCTACAGTTGATATAGGGGGGCTAATGACCCTCTGCAAAGTGGGAAGCCCTTTCAGACAGGGCTAGCCCTCTCAGAAAGGCTTAAGAACCGTCTTGCTTTCTCCCTCCCACAACAGTTATCAAAACCATATGCTGAGCGAGGCATTACAAGAGACGCCTCTCTTTACCAGAATATCTGGCCACTAGTACATACCAGTGGAAACCTAGGGAAACTGCTATTTCCCCATAGTATTAAAAATGCGTAAGAAATTGCCTCCTACTTGATAAACAAGCTAGGGATATTACTGCTCACTAAACTCACCTAGAATACCAAGAAACAGGGATTCTAGAATGAGTTCTGTTGCAAAAGCGAGCAGTGAATGTCTATAAAGCTGACGTCAGCGTTTCCTTTGTGGGGCGTGGACCTGCGGCGCTCAAGAGCGTCAGACTGCTACAAGGATCGAATGTCCCGAAGAACATCGCAAGTGCGTAGTTCCTCCCGCTGAACAGAGAACCAGTGGCTGCGCATTCATAGACTCTTGATCAGACAATCTCAGGAAAACTAGGAAAGTTGACTAGTTTTCCCTTAAATTCGCGGTAGAACTAATCAGAGTGTATATAGTGTTTATTAGCATCTCTGTGTACCTTTCTCGAGTGTAAACATTAGGAGAACTAAAGTAAAACTACAGTGTTACAACATTCTCCATAATGTGGATAATTCCACGAAACTCATGAACAAGTAATGGTGTTGAGTGATGGTGAAGTTCCCGATGTTGCGAGTAAAAGAACACTATGGTGCAACGACCCCGATTGACTACGTTCAATATTCTTTGATCAAGACATCGATAATGGCCTCATGTCGCTCCAACGACACAGGACTCTGTGTAGGTCTTATTCCCTTTTCATTTGCCCCTTTAAATCACTGCAGTGTTTAGGCCAATATCAGTATGAATAATTCCCACCTTAGAGGTCGTCATGAGAATGCCATCACCAAAACCCACGTGAATAACCTATCACATTCCAGATAAAATTTACATACTGGAATACCTTCGTTAAGGTCAACATACAAAATGTTACTAATTATCTTCAGCTACTGTGGACACGACTGCAGCAACGTCGAGGGCGATTTCAGGAAGAGACTGCGGGAATTCGAGCTGTTAAAAGATAAGTCTTTCTATTGTTATGTATTCTTACTGTCAAATGAAAGGAGTACTAATTTCCAAACTCCGAATTCTCTGCATTATATTCACACCACACATTGACCTCAGACATGACATCTCCACTGCCTCAAGCCTTCTCCTCATTGCGACATTCATCACCCATGCTTCACACCCATATAAGAGTGTTGGTATAACTATACTCTCATACATTCCCCTCTTAACTTCCATGGACAAAGTTCTTTGTCTCCACAGACTCCGAAGTGCACCACTCACCCTTTTCCCCTCATCAATTCTATGATTCACCTCATCCTCCATAGACCCATCTGCTGACATGTCCACTCCCAGATATCTGAATACATTCACCTCCTCCATACTCTCTCCCTCCAATCTGATATCCAATCTTTCGTCACCTAATCTTTTTGTTATCCTCATCACCTTACTCTTTCCTATATTCACTTTCAATTTTCTTCTTTTACATACCTTACCAAATTCATCCACCAACCTCTGCAACTTCTCTTCAGAATCGTCCAAAAGCACAGTGTCATCAGCAAAAAGCAACTGTGACAACTCCCACTTTGTATTTGATTCTTTGTCTTTTAACCCCACACCTCTTGCCAAGACCCTCGCATTCACTTCTCTTACAACCCCATCTATAAATATATTGAACAACCACGATGACATCACACATCCCTGTCTAAGGCCTACTTTTACCGGGAAATAATCTCCCTCTCTCCTACACACTCTAACCTGAGCCTCACTATCCTCATAAAAGCTCTTAACTGCTTTCAGTAACATACCTCCTATTCCATACACCTGCAACATCTGCCACATTGCCCCCCTATCCACCCTATCATACGCCTTTTCCAAATCCATAAATGCCACAAAAACCTCTTTACCCTTATCTAAATACTGTTCACCTGTATGTTTTACTGCAAACACTTGGTCTACACACCCCCTACCTTTCCTAAAGCCACCTTGTTCATCTGCTATTCTGCTCTCCGTCTTACTCTTAATTCTTTCAATAATAACTCTACCATACACTTTACCTGGTATACTCAACAGACTTATTCCCCTATAATTTTTGCACTCTCTTTTGTCCCCTTTGCCTTTATACAAAGGAACAATACACGCTCTCTGCCAGTCCCTAGGTACCTTATCCTCTTCCATACATGTATTAAATAATATCACCAACCCCTCCAAAACTATATCTCCGCCTGCTTTTAACATTTCTACCTATCCCATCAAGCCCAGCTGCCTTACCCCCTTTCACTCTACCCACTGCCTCACGAACTTTCCCCACACTCACAACTGGCTCTTCCGCACTCCTACAAGATATTATTCTTCCTTGCCCTATACACGAAATCACAGCTTCCCTGTCTTCATCAACATTTAACAACTCCTCAAAATATTCCCTCCATCTTCCCGATACCTCTAACTCTCCATTTAATAACTCTCCTCTCCTATTTTTAACTGTCAAATCAATTTGGTTCCTAGGCTTCCTCAACTTATTAATCTCACTCCAAAACTTTTTCTTATTTTCAACAAAATTTGTTGATAAGATCTCACTTATTCTCTCATTTGCTCTCTTTTTACATTGTTTGACCACTCTCTTAACCTCTCTTTTTTTTCTTCATATACTCTTCCCTCCTTGCATCACTTCTACTTTGTAAAAACCTCTCATATGCTAACTTTTTCTCCTTACTACTCTCTTTACATCATCATTCCACCATCGCTCTTCTTCCCTCCCGCACCCACTTTCCTGTAACCACAAACTTCTGCTGAAAACTCTAACACTACATTCTTTAACCTACTCCATACATCTTCAACCCTATTGCCTACACTCTCACTAGCCCATCTATCCTCCAATAGTTGTTTATATCTTACCCTAACTGCCTCCTCTTTTAGTTTATAAACCTTCATCTCTCTCTTACTTACTGCTTCTATTTTCCTTGTATCCCATCTACCTTTTACTCCCACTTTAGCTACAACTAAAAAGTGATCTGATATATCTGTGGCCCCTCTATAAACATGTACATCCTGAAGTCTACTGAACAGACTTTTATCTACCAATACATAGTCCAACAAACTACTGTCATTACGCCCTACATCATATCTTGAGTACTTATTTATCCTCTTTTTCTTAAATTATGTATTACCTTTAACTAAACCCCTTTCTATACAAAGTTCAATCAAAGGGCTCCCATTTTCATTTACACCTGGCACCCCAAACGTACCTACCACACCTTCTCTACATGTTTCTCCTACTTTAGCATTTAGGTCCCCTACTACAATTACTCTCTCACTTGGTTCAAAGGTTCCTATACATTCGCTTAACATCTCCCAAAATCTCTCTCTCTCCTCTACACTCCTCTTTTCTCCAGGTGCATACACGCTTATTATAACCCACTTTTCGCATCCGACCCTTGAATTTACACATTTATATTCCCTCTTCTCCTTCCATAATTGGTCCTTCAACATTATTGCTACCCCTTCCTTAGCTCTAACTCTCTCAGATACTCCTGACTTAATCCCATTTATTTCTCCCCACTGAAACTCGCCTACCCCTTCAGCTTTGTTTCGCTTAGGGCCAGGACATCCAACTTCTTTTCATTCATAACATCATCAATATATATATATATATATATATATATATATATATATATATATATATATATATATATATATATATATATATATATATATATATATACTTTACAATTTAGGTCACACTACACAGGCATGCACATGCATATATATACTTACACACATCTAGGTTTTTCTTCTTTTTCTTAATAGCTCTTGTTCTTTATATTTTCTCTATTGTCGATATTGAAGTGGAAAATAATCTTTCCTCCGTAAGCCATGCGTGTCGTATGAGGCGACTAAAATGCCGGGAGCAATGGGCTAGTAACCCCTTCTCCTGTACACATTTACTAAAAAAGAGAAGAAAAACTTTATAAAACTGGGTTGTTTGAATGTGCGTGGATGTAGTGTGGATGATAAGAAAGAGATGATTGCTGATGTTATGAATAAAAAGAAGTTGGATGTCCTGGACCTAAGCGAAACAAAGCTGAAGGGGGTAGGCGAGTTTCAGTGAGGAGAAATAAATGGGATTAAGTCAGGAGTATCTGAGAGAGTTAGAGCTAAGGAAGGGGTAGCAATAATGTTGAAGGATCAGTTATGGAAGGAGAAGAGGGAATATAAATGTGTAAATTCAAGGATTATGTGGATTAAAATAAGGGTCGGATGCGAAAAGTGGGTCATAATAAGCGTGTATGCACCTGGAGAAGAGAGGTGTGTAGAGGAGAGAGAGAGATTTTGGGAGATGTTAAGCGAATGTATAATATCTTTTGAACCAAGTGAGAGAGTAATTGTGGTAGGGGACCTAAATGCTAAAGTAGGAGAAACATGTAGAGAGGGTGTGGTAGGTAAGTTTGGGGTGCCAGGTGTAAATGATAATGGGAGCCCTTTGATTGAACTTTGTATAGAAAGGGGTTTAGTTATAGGTAATACATATTTTAAGAAAAAGAGGATAAATAAGTATACAAGATATGATGTAGGGCTAATGACAGTAGTTTGTTGGACTATGTATTGGTAGATAAAAGACTGTTGAGTAGACTTCAGGATGTACATGTTATAGAGGGCCACAGATATATCAGATCACGTTTAGTTATCGCTACAGTGGGAGTAAAGGTAGATGGGATACAAGGAAAATAGAAGCAGTAAGTAAGAGAGGTGAAGGTTTATAAACTAAAAGAGGAGCAGTTAGGGTAAGATATAAACAACTATTGGAGGATAGATGGGCTAGTGAGAGTGTAGACAATGGGGTCGAAGATGTATGGGGTAGGTTAAGAATGTAGTGTTAGAGTTTTCAGCAGAAGTTTGTGGTTACAGGAAAGTGGGTGCGGAGGAAGAAGAGCGATTGGTGGAATGATGATGAAGAGAGTAGTAAGGGAGAAAAAGTTAGCATATGAGAGGTTTTACAAAGTAGAAGTGATGCAAGGAGGAAGAGTAAAAGGGAGAGAAAAAGAGAGTTAAGAGAGTGGTGAAGCAATGTAAAAGAGAGCAAATGAGAGGTGGGTGAGATGTTATCAAGAAATTTTGTTGAAAATAAGAAAAGTTTTGGAGTGAGATTAATAAGTTGAGGAAGCCTAGGGAACAAATGGATTTGACAGTTAAAAATAGGAGAGGAGAGTTATTAAATGGAGAGTTAGAGGTATCGGGAAGATGGAGGAATATTTTGAGGAGTTGTTAAATGTTGATGAAGACAGAAGCTGTGATTTCGTGTATAGGGCAAGGAGGAGTGTGGAAGAGCCAGTTGTGAGTGTTGGGAAGATCGTGAGGCAGTGGGTCAATGAAAGGGGTAAGGCAGCTGGGATTGATGGGATAAAGATAGAAATGTTAAAAGCATGTGGGGATATAGTTTTGGAGTGGTTAGTGCTATTATTTAATAAATGTATGGAAGAGGGTAAGATACCTAGGGATTGGCAGAGAGCGTGTATTGTTCCTTTGTATAAAGGCAAAGGGGACAAAAGAGAGTGCAAAAATTATAGGGGAATAAGTCTGTTCAGTGTACCTGGTAAAGTGTATGGTAGAGTTATTATTGAAAGAATTAAGAGTAAGACAGAAAGCAGGATAGCAGATGAACAAGGTGGCTTTAGGAAAGGTAGGGGGTGTGTAGACCAAGTGTTTACAGTGAAACATATAGGTGAACAGTATTTGGATAAGGGTAAAGAGATTTTGTGGCATTTATGGATTTAGAAAAGGCGTATGATAGGGTGGATAGGGGGCAATGTGGCAGATGTTGCAGGTGTATGGAATAGGAGGTAAGTTACTGAAAGCAGTGAAGAGTTTTTATGAGGATATTGAGGCTCAAGTTAGAGTGTGTAGGAGGGAAGGGGACTATTTCCCAGTAAAAGTGGGCCTTAGACAAGGATGTGTGATGTCACCGTGGTTGTTCAATATATTTATAGATGGGGTTGTAAGAGAAGTGAATGCGAGGGTCTTGGTAGAGGTGTGGGGTTAAAAGGAAAGAATTAAATACAAAGTACGAGTTGTCACAGTTGCTTTTGCTGATGACACTGTGCTTTGGAGATTCTGAAGAGAAGTTGCAGAGGTTGGTGGATGAATTTGGTAGGGTTTGTAAAAGAAGAAAATTGAAAGTGAATATAGGAAAGAGTAAGGTGATGAGGGTAAAAAAAAGATTAGGTGACAAAAGATGGATATCAGATTGGAGGGAGAGAGTATGGAGGAGTGAATGTATTCAGATATTTGGGAGTGGACATGTCAGCAGATGGGTCATGAAGGATGAGTGAATCATAGAATTGATGAGGGAAAAAGGGTGAGTGGAGCACTTGGAGTCTGTGGAGACAAAGAACTTTGTCCATGGAAGTAAGAAGGAATGTATGAGAGTATAGTTATACCACTCTTATATGGTTGTGAAGCATGGGTGATGAATGTTGCAACGAGGAGAAGGCTGGAGGCAGTGGAGATGTCATGTCTGAGGTCAATGTGTGGTGTGAATATAATGCAGAAAATTCGGAGTTTGGAAATTAGGAGGTGCGGATTACCAAAACTATTATCCAGAGAGCTGAGGAGGGGTTGTTGAGGTGGTTCGGATATGTAGAGAGAATGGAACGAGACAGAATAACTTCAGAGTGTATAAATCTGTAGTGGAGGGAAGGCGGGGTAGGGGTCGGCCTAGGAAAGGTTGGAGGGAGGGGTAAAGGAAGTTTTGTGTGCGAGGGCTTGGACTTCCAGCAAGCATGTGTGAGCGTATTTGATAGAGTGAATGGAGACAAATGGTTTTTAATACTTGACGTGCTGTTGGAGTGTGAGCAAAGTAACATTTATGAAGGGATTCAGGAAACCGGCAGGCCGGACTTGAGTCCTGGAGATGAGAAGTACAGTGCCGGCACTCTGAAGGAGGGTGTTAATGTTGCAGTTTATAACTGTAGTGTAAAGCACCCCTCTGGCAATACAGTGATGGAGTGAATGATGATGAAAGTTTTTCTTTTAGGGCCACCCTGCCTTGGTGGGAATCGGCCGATGTGTTAATAAATATATATATATATATATATATATATATATATATATATATATATATATATATATATATATATATATATATATATATATATATATATATATATATATATATATATATATATATAAATTAGGAGAATGTGTGGAGTTACTAAAAGTATTTGTCAGAGGGCTGAAGAGGGGTTGTTGAGGTGGTTTGGTAATTTGAGAGATGGATCAAAGTAGAATGACTTGGAGAACGTATAAATCTGTAGGGGAAGGAAGGCGGGGTAGGGGTCGTCCTAGAAAAGGTTGGAGGGAAGGGGTAAAGGAGGTTTTGTGGGCGAGGGGCTTGGACTTCCAGCAAGCATGTGTGAGCGTGTTAGATAGGAGTGAATGGAGACGAATGGTTTTTGGGACATGACGATCTGTTGGAGTGTGAGCAGGGTAACATTTTGTCTTTAAAGGAGGGGTCTGAGATAGTGACAGCTGGGAGGGACTTTTCTCAGCTGTCGTATCTGAGCTCCTCTGCAAAGACAGTGATTATGTATGAATGTGGTGAAAGTGTTGAATGATGATGAAATTATTTTCTTTTTGGGGATTTTCTTTCTTTTTGGGTCACCCTGCCTCGGTGGGAGACGGCCGACTTGTTGGAAAAAAAAAAAAAAAAAATATATATATATATGTCGTGCCGATTAGGTAAAACTTGCGATTTTGGCTTAAATAGCAACGCTCACCTTGCCATATAAGACAAGTGAAAATTTGTGTATGCAATAATTTTGCCAAAATCATTCTGAACATAACGAAAAAATATATTTCATTGTGTTTGTTTATTTTTAAATTAATGTTAACGTATCTAAAATATATTTAGTTGGGTTAGGCTAAATTAAATTGAGCTTGTTGTAATAAGGTTAGGTAGGTTTTCAAAGTTTCTCTTGGTACAAAATTATAAATTCTTATATTAACATAAATGAAAAAAATATATCTTTAAAGGTATAAGAGAAAATTTTAGAAAGGACTTAATTTTAGATGAGTTCTTGCTAATTGACCAGTTTTACCTAATCGGCACGACATAATATATATATATATATATATATATATATATATATATATATATATATATATATATATATATATATATATATATATATATATATATATATATATATATATATATATATATATATATATATATATATATATATATACATATGTATAACTTTATGTTGTTATTATTTTCAATATTATCTAAATTGGAAATATCATGTTTTATATTATTAGTTGTCTTAGCTATAATATTAAGTGGGATGTAACGTTTACACTTCACGGTGCTCACTGTCCGAGAGTTGTGAGTGTCTGTCCGCCTTGGCAAACTACCTTGTTAACTACCACTCTCTTGTTTAACTGCCTTCTCCGTGCTGGAGTCCCAGGGGGAGTCATGTGATCGCACCTGAGACTGGAGACTGTCCTCCCTTCATCGCTCTCTCTGCTGGTCTCTCTCTCCAGAGATCTCTCGTCTTTGGTTGTTTTCATTATTTAGACTCTGGTAGAGTATGATTTCAGTGGTGAGACAAAACATACTTCTTGTAACTCTGTTCACAGAGCATAGTTCAGACTTAGTGATTTTTGACGTTTTACTCAGGTTGCTTCTGACCTACGTTATCTGACATCTGCGCACTCTCATAGTCGGAGATTTGGTTATGCTGAACTTAGATTCAGTATTAAGGGAGTTTTATGCCTTTAGAAAGAAACTGCTGATGGTCCCCAGTTAGGGTCATTATTTTGTCTCCTTGTTCCTGATGCTGTGCTGCTGCTTGTAACATTATTGTTGTTCGGCGAATCATTCGTCTCATTGTTCAAGCAAGCTATTTGGAATGCCTGGTTGGTCAGGATGATAGTTTATTTGAGGACGTTTAGTCAGTCACTGTTTAAGTCGAGTTGAGTCTTAATGAGACATAACGAACAACTTGGATCACATACACACAGTCTCACACACTCACTTGTAAAGACTTGTATTATTTTATAATTGCTGACAGCTTACCCGACGGTGTACTTAGGAGCCATAAAGATATGCAATGTGCCTTCTGCACTATAATACTGTACAAATTTTCTTTGTTTTACAAAGAAGTGTAGGAGCTAATATGCTAATTTATGTC
>WNWK01048487.1:0-13535 GCA_009830355.1 Cherax destructor
CCGTGTCTCAACGGTGGACACCGTCATACAGATTCGGGTGTCATCTGCAAAGGAAGACACAGCACTGTGGCTTATATCCCTGTCAATATCTGATATGAGGATGAGGAATAGGATGGGAGCAAGTACTGTGCCTTGTGGAACAGAGCTTTTCACAGTAGCTGCCTGGGACTTTACTCTGTTGACTACTACTCTTTGTGTTCTACATGTTAGGAAATTATAGATCCATCTACCAACTTTTCCTGTTATTCCTTTATCACGTATTTTGTGTGCTATTACACCATGGTCACACTTGTCAAAGGCTTTTGCAAAATCTGTGTATATAACATCTGCATTCTGTTTATCTTCTAGAGCATCCAGGACCTTGTCGTAGTGGTCCAGTAGTTGGGACAGACAGGAGTGGCCTGCTCTAAACCCATGCTGTCCTGGGTTGTGCAATTGATGGGTATCAAGATGGGTGGCGATCTTGCTTCTTAGAACCCTTTCAAAGATTTTTATGATATGGGACGTTAGCGCAATTGGTCTGTAGTTCTTTGCTATTGCTTTACTGCCCCCTTTGTGGAGCGGGGCTATGTCTGTTGTTTTTAGTAGCTGCGGGACGATCGCAGTGTCCATGCTCCCTCTCCATAAGATGTTAAAAGCATGTGATAGGGGCTTCTTGCAGGTCTTGATGAACACGGAGTTCCATGAGTCTGGGCCTGGAGCAGAGTGCATGGGCATGTCATTTATTGCTTTTTCGAAGTCATTTGGCATCGTGGTGATGTCAGAAAGGTATGTGTCTGTCAAATTCTGTGGCACTCTCATAAAAAATTCATTTAGGTTTTCGATTTTCAGTCTGGTTAGTGGCTCGCTAAAAACTGAGTCATACTGGGTCTTAAGTAACTCACTCATTTCCTTGCTGTCATCTGTGTAGGACCACGGGATGTACTCCGAGATTTACTTCTTTTTCTTGGAATAGCATATGGCACACTACCAGTACGCATGCTGCATCGTACATACTGCCGCTTCACTGGAGAATATTCTCCCTCACTGTCGCACCTCGAGCTGCTTTCAATAGCTTGGAAATCACTATTAATATCACTTTCACTGCTCACATCCGAGTCCTGTACACAGGGAAATAGTTTCCTCTTTCGTCCTGGTACAGGTGAAGGTGAATGAGACGGCCCAGCACCAGAGGTGGAAGGTTGTGTGTCATCTGGGTTTTCATCACTAATTACGTTATCCTGGGCACTGCTTTCGGTCACACCCTCCTGAAAACCATGGAATTCACTTTCATTGGCACTTCCATCGCTGTTAAAACTATCATTTGGGAAGAGAAGACCTCCAATTCGCCGGGGAGTAAGGTACTTCTTACTGGGAGGCATGGTGAACAAGGACTACCACATGGCGTTCCCACAATGCATCACTGAGTCCCCGATTTTTTTTCATACTACCACCCCCATCACGCAGACCCATTCTCTCACATGTGGGCCTACCAGCTTTCTCCCGCTTGATTTAAAGCCACTAGAATTTATGCATATTAATACGTCTGAAACATTGGCTCGTAAGACGTATATACAGTGGTACCTCGAGTTACGATGGTCCCCAAAATCGCCCTTTTATGTAAGTTTATTTTTTTAAATGCTTTTGTAGGTATATTTTTGGGGGTGTAAAAGGACTAGTCTATTTTACATTATTCCTTATGGGGATAAATTCGTTTGGTAATGGCACTTGAACAGCATTCTCGAACAAAAAATATCGTAACTCGAGGTACCACTGTATATGACTGAAACAGTCAAAGGGTTAATAAGATTGATAACAGAGAGGTAGTACAAAACATATAACAGTATAGTATTACAATTATAGTATAATTTAGTAATGGGAATGGTTTTATCTCAGCATGATACGCTGTTTCTATAATCGAAAGCTCCTATATTGGCAGAGTATTTCAGGCAAACTTAGGACTAACTTAAGATTAGGAATTTTATATTTACAGTTATTTGGGTGAGTGTAAGTATAAAACTGGAAGAATTACAGATAATGAGAGCGAGTCTGTTTTGTTTTGGATGTGTTTATGATACTGAAAATAGCATGTGTGATTTTTCACATAGTTCAAGATTCAAGATGATTTATTTCTCTGTAAAAATTACAATGTATGTTTTACATTTAAAGACAATAATTACAAAGATGGCAGTTAGCATGCCTAGCATGCCTGGGCATGCTAGGCATTTCGGGCAGACTTAATACTAGTTCTTAATCTATATTACAAATTACAAATGAGTACAAATTTCAAATGATTAAATAGATTTACAATAGTGAGGTAGTTCAAAATATTTAGATTGTAAAAAAATTAGTAATAAGAATGGTTTTGTCTTGGCATGTTACACAGTTTCTATTAAAGCTCCAATATTAGAGTAAATCAGGCAAACTTAAGACTACAGTGGACCCCCGAGTAACGAACACCCCGGAAATCGTACAATTATGTAAGTATAATATTGTAAGTGCTTGTGGAAGTGTATTTTTGGGGGTCTGAAATAGACTAACCTACATGACATTATTCCATAAGGGAGTAAATTCGTTCGGTAATGGCACTTGAGCAGGCTTCTGGAATGAAGTTTTTACGTTACTCGGGGGTCCACTGTAGTTTCAGATTTATTAGACAATAGTTATATTCGGGATTTTATGTTTACTGTCTTTTGGGTCAGTGCTGGTGTAGATAATAATAATAATAATAATAATACTTTATTGAGACATGGTACAATGATACATGGTTGGGTAGACAAGATACATAGTTATTGATGAGATGTACATGCCAAAAGCCCCTAATATGCTGTGCATTATGGGCATTCTTAGGACTACTTAATTATAGACTACATGGTAAAAAGTTATGGTTGATAATTTATAAAATAAGTATAATTGCGTATCTAAGTTATAAAGTTTGATTATAAGTTGAACATATCAATTAGTTGCAGCAATGCAACTAATTGAGTGAGATAACAATTTAAAACATATCAATTAATTGCAGCAATGCAACTAATTGAGTGAGATAACAATTTAAAACAAATAATTGCATTGCAGTTACAGTTTACGTGGTCATTATAATGTAAATGTTATGGAAATAGTTAGCTTAGTATGTATTATTCATAGCAGGTTTTTACATTTAAGTGATTAGTCAGGTTTTTACAGTAAGTGATTATTCTACTTTGTTGAGAATGTTTGATATTGAGCACTTAGGTTTGGGTGAGAAGGTGGTTTTTTAGCATCGTTTTGAATTGGGGTAAAGGCAGGGTTTCTTTGGCAATGACAGGTAATGAATTCCAAATTTTCGTGCCTTTTATATGCATTGAGTTTTTACATAGTGTTAGATGGACACGGGGAACATCAAGGAGTGATCTGTGTCTAGTGTTATGGTCATGTGTCCTGTTAAAATTGGTAAGGAGAAGTTTGAGAGGTGGGTTAATATTTGCATAGAGTGTTCTATGTATGTAATAGGCACAGTAAAAAGTATGGATGTGAGGAGGATATGTGTATGTGCGTGAATTGGTGGTTTTCGTGTGTTTAGGTGATGGTTGGGTGTGTTAGGGAGATAAAATGTTTTATGATGATAGTATTGAAAATGGTGGCTGAGTCTGCAGTTTTGGAGTTTTCAGGTAGGGAGTTCTAGATTTTAGGCCCTTTAATGTACATTGAACGTTTGTATAGATTTAGCCCAACACATGGAATGTCATAGAGATTTTTGTGTCTGGTATTGTGTCTAGGGATCCTGTCACAACTATCAAGAAAGCGTTATAGTTCACGGTTAATATTGGAATTTATGGTTCTGTACATGTAGGTTGCACAGTAGTAAGAGTGGGGGGGTGTGTTGCCTGGGATTGGATTGCGTGATAATTCTTACTGCGACTTTTTGTTGAGTTAATATTGGTTTTAGGTGAGTTGTTGCTGTTGATCCCCAAGCACATATGGCATAGGTGAGGTAGGGATAGATGAGTGAATAGTATAGTGTGAGTAGGGCTGATTGCGGTACATAGTAACGTATCTTAGAGAGGATCCCAACCGTTTTGGATACTTTTTTTGCTATGTGGTTGATATGGGTGCTGAAATTCAGGTTGCTCTCCAGGTGTAGGCCCAGGAATTTTCCCACATTGTGTTTAGCAGTAGGAGTGTTGTCAATCATTATGTTCAGTTGTGTAACACCTGTTCTGTTACCAAACATAATGTAGAAGGTTTTGTCAGTGTTAAGTGTAAGTTTGTTGGCTGTCATCCAGGTTGATATTTTTAGTAGCTCTTCATTAACAGTGGTGTTGAGTGAGGCAAGATTTGGGTGGGAGATGACATAAGTCGTATCATCAGCAAAGAGAATCGGTTTCAGGTGTTGGGATACGTTGGGAAGATCATTGATGTATAGGAGGAAGAGCAGGGGACCGAGGACACTTCTCTGTGGTACTCCAGTATCAAGTGGTCGTGTAGATGAAGTTGTCTCTTTAACCCTTTCAGGGTCCAAACCGTAGTTCTACGGCTTTGAGTTCAGGGTCCAAACCGTAGTTCTACGTCATGAGCTCAGCTCACTCAGATAAGCTTTGAGCGGTAAATTTGGGCCTAGATATGAGAGAATACATCTATTTGGTAAGTGTGCACCACATAAAACAAATCCTGCAGCACACAGTGCATAATGAGAAAAAAAACTGAAACCGTAATTTTCGATTAAAACAGCGACTTTGTAGTGTTTTTTCGTATACTTTTTATAGTTGTATTTGCGATTTCTTGGTCTCATTTGATAGAATGGAAGATATATTACAGATATAGAGATGATTTTGATTGGTTTTTGTACCTGGAGTTTACCTGGAGAGAATTCCAGGGGTCAACGCTCCTGCAGCCCGGTCTGTGACCAGGCCTCATGTTGGACCAGAGCCTGATCAACCAGGCTGTTACTGCTGGCCGCACGCAGTCCAACGTACAAACCACAGCCTGGCTGGTCAGGTACAGACTTTAGGTGCCTGTCCAGTGCCTGCTTGAAGACAGCCAGGGGTTTGTTGGTAATCCCCCTAATGTATGCTGGGAGGCAGTTGAACAATCTTGGGCCCCTGACACTTATTGTGTTGTCCCTCAACGTGCTAGTGCCACCCCGCTTTTCATTGGTTTCATTGGGGGGTTGTTACATCACCTGCCAAGTCTTTTGCTTTCGTAGGGAGTGATTCTCATGTGCAAGTTTGGTACTAATCCCTCGAGAATTTTCCACGTGTATATAATAATGCATCTCTCCTGCCTGCGTTCTAGAGAGTACAGGTTTAGGAACTTCAAGCGTTCCCAGTAAGTGAGGTGGTTTATCGCAGTTATGCGTGCCGTGGAAATGGCTTGAAACTGAGCTCAAAATAGCAGAAATGTTATATTTTGGCCAATGTTCAAGAGTAAACAAATGACCTCACACGTCTAATAAGCGCCACCTGGTGGGTCTAATATACGTTCACAAGTGTGATGATATTATTTGTACAATTATTACATTATTGCATAACAGTAAATCTTCCATTTTTTGGTTTGAATAAAAATTCATTATGTGAATAAAAAATCAAAATGGAATTCATTTGTAAAGACTGAAAATGTAACTAATGAACAGAGGAAATGTTAGTTTAGTGCCAGGAATGCCTGCATTGTTTATTCTGCACCCTATTTTGAAATTGGAATATTTTGAACTTTGAGTTAAATTGGCTAAATTACCAATTTCCAATCACTTTATTTTGTAGTTGAAACAGTTGACTGGGCAATTTCTTGTGCTCAATCGATAGAATAGAAGTAATACTAGTGAAATAGCTAAGAATTTGGTCGACTGGAATAATGTAATTGGCTTAAAATGGGAGTCAAAGTCGGCAAAATCGCTGATGTGTAAATATCGCTGACACATCAAAATTCGCGAGAGCATAATTTCGTCAATTTTCAATCAAATTTTGTACTTTTTGTTTTAGTACCTTCAGAAAAAGATTCTCTACCATTTCATAAGAAAAAAATAAGATTTTTTTTTTAAATTCTTGGACACTGGTGCACCCCTTCCAAAAATGACCTTGGACCCTGAAAGGGTTAATGGTGACGTATTGATACCTGTTAGTAAGATAGGATTTGAAATACATAAGAGTGTGGCCTCTTATACCGTAATGGTCAAGTTTTTGGAGTAGGATGCCATGGTCTACTGTATCAAAAGCTTTCCTTAGGTCAATAAAGAGTCCTAGCAGAATTTCCTTGTTTTCAAGTGCTGTGTAAAGTAGGTCCAGCATTTTTACAATTGCATCATTTGTGCTTTTGTTTTTTCTAAAGCCAAATTGGCAGGGGTTGAGTATGTTTTGTACTGTAATAAACGAATATAGTCTCTTGTGCACAAGTTTCTCAAAAATTTTGGATATCAACGGTAAGTTTGAGATTGGTCTGTAGTTATTTACATCTGTGGGGTCCCCACCTTTGTGAATTGGTGTAACCCTTGCTGTCTTGAGGGGTGCCGGGAAAGTGCTAGTTTCTAGTGAATTGTTAAAAAGTAGTGAAATAGCAGGCGAAAGGACATGAGCCGCTCGCTTGTACAATAGTGGTGGGATTTGAGACAGATTTCCTGATTTATTCTTAAGTGACTTTATAATCATGGTGACTTCAGTGGGTTCGGTAGGTGCAAAATAAAAGGAGGTTGGGAAATTTCCATCTAAGTAATCACTTGCTTGGGCATTGGTACCTGGGATTTTACTGGTGAGATTTGATCCTGTGGTGGAGAAGAAGTCATTCAACTTATTAGCTGTATCAATAGGCTGTAGTTGTGTTTCATTTGGTTTAGTCAGGACAATATCCCTAGTTTTTTTTTAGTTTGTGGGTGCCCAGAATCTGAGTGTTTTCCAGGTCTTTTTTATATCTCTTTTTGTTTCGGTGAATCTGCTGGAATAGTACAATTGCTTGGCCTTTCTTATTAGTTTGGTGAGAACTGATGCATAGTGTTTAATAGTATTTTTGGGTATTAGGCCCTGTCTATATTGCTTTTCATATTGATGTTTCTTATCAATGGATCTTAGTATGCTGTTAGTTAGCCATGGGCAACCTAGCCGTTTGTTCATAATCTGTTTTATTTTTATGGGACAATGTTTGTTGTGTAGTCTAAGTAATTTATTAAGAAATATGTCTGTGTAATCATCGATACCAGTGGCATTGGAGAATTCAGTAGGCCAGTCAACCAACCCTACCTCTGCTGTGAAGTTGCTTATGGAGGCCTCGTCATGAAGTCTAAAGTAAACTTTGTTGTATTCCAGTGGTGGTTTATTAATGTTTGTTAAGAGGAAGGTGGGGTAGTGGTCTGTAGTGCTGTCTGTAATTATCCCTGATTTAACCCTTTGACTGTTTCGGTTGTATATATACTTCAGACGTATATATACTCACAAATTCTAGCGGCTTCAAATCAAGCGGGAGAAAGCTGGTAGGCCCACATATGAGAGAATGGGTCTGTGTGGTCAGTGTGCGCTGTATAAAAAAAATCCTGCAGCACTCAGTGCATAATGAGAGAAAAAAACTCTGACCGTGTTTTTGGATTAAAATGCCGTTTTTGAGGTGTATTTTCGTTTAGTATTTATGGTTGTATTCTCTTTTTTATGGTATCATTTGATAGAATTGAAAACATACTACAGAAATATAGATGATTTTGATAAGTTTCATGATGAAAACGACCTTGAAATTGAGCTCAAATTATGGGAAATGTTCGATTTTTGCAAATGTTCAAGAGTAAACAAATCACGCCACGCGTCCAATACACATCAATTGGTGAGTCTAATATTCTTTCACAAGTGCACTGATATTATTTATACCATTTTTACAATAATGCAATAGTCTGCATAACAGTAAATCTTCTATTTTTTGTGTGAATAAAAAATCAAAATAGAAAGCAAGAGTAATATAAGAGGGGCCTAAAGACATGACTAATGAACAGATAACATCTTATTTTAGTGGCAGGAATGTCTGCATTGTTTATTCTGGACCCTATTTTAAAATTGACAACATTTTTATTTTGCATGAAATTGGCCAAATTACCAATTTCTGACCACTTTATTGGGTAGTTGAAATCGGTAAATTGGTGGTTTCTTGTATTCAATCGATAGAACAAATGGAGTTCTAAAGAAATAGCTATGAGTTTGGTCGACTGGAACAATGGAATTGGCTGAAAATAGGGCTCAAAGAAGGCAAAATTGCCGATGCGTATATATCGCTGAGATCACTAACTTCGCGAGAGCGTAATTTCGTAAGTTTTCCATCAAATTTCATACTTTTGGTGTCATTACCATCGGGAAAAGATTCTTTATCATTTCATAAGAAAAAAATAATTTTTTTTTTTTTTTTTTCAAAAATTTTGCGACAACAGGAGAACACTCAGGATTAGGGGTTGCGACAGTCAAAGGGTTAAGGGGGGCTAGTATATTGGTCCATATATGGTCAATTATGGTTGCACTTGTCTCAGTCAGCCTGGTTGGTTTAGTAATACGTAGTTGGTATGAGAAGTGTGTTGTTCATATTGTTGATGAAGTCAGTTACTGGCTGGTCATCTGTGAGGCCTGATGATGGGGTGAGTTAGGGACATAAGGTGTTTTTTAACAGTAGTTTTGAAAATGCTTATAATATCTTTATTTTTAAAAGTACAGTGGTACTTCTACTTACGATCAGCTCCCAACTCGAACAATTATGTAAGTGTATTTTTGTAGGTGCTTTTGTAAGTGTATTTTTGGGGGTCTGAAATGGATTAATCTAATTTTCATTATTTCTTATGGGAAAAAATTCCTTCGGTACCGGCACTTGAATAGCCGTCTGGAACGAATTAAGCTCGTAACTTTACATGTACAAGGTATACAGGCTTAGCTGACATCAGTGACATACTACTAGTATACACTGTATATAGAAAGGCCCTTGTCATGCAGAGAATTTAGGCCAAATTAAGTCAATTTTGTCTCAGGATGTGACTTGAACACCCCGGAAATCATACAATTATGTAAGTATAATATTGTAAGTGCTTTTGTAAGTGTATTTTTGGGGGTCTGAAATGGACTAACCTACTTTACATTACAGTGGACCCTCGGTTAACGAAGGTCCACGTTAGCAAGCTTCGGAAACCGAAGCTTTTTGTAATCGTTAGCGAAAAATTCGCGGTTACCGAAAGGTATTAGACGTTCCGCCTGCTCCGCGCAAGCGCAGGACGCCAGTGAAGCATTGTTTACCATTGAGAGAACATTACCTAGCGCGCTCTTTCAAAGATTCACAATATATTTGGTGTCTTTTTTCGTGGTTTAGTTAGTGCCACTGTGAAATAAGTCACCATGGGTCCAAAGAAGCTTCCTAGTGGCACCCCTGTGGTAAAGAGAGTGAGGAACACCATCGAACTGAAGAAGGAAATCATAGAAAAATATGAGAGTGGTGTACGTCTGAGTGATCTTGCCAGGATGTAGAAGAAAACTCCATCTACTATCGGCACTATCCTGGCACAGAGAAATGAGATCAAGGAAGCTAATGTTGCAAAAGGGGTTAATTTGTTAACGAAACAAAGATCGAAAACAGTGGATGAGGTTGAGAAGTTGTTGTTGGTGTGGATCCATGAAAAACAGAGAGCGGGTGATAGTATTTCTATGGCGATAATTTGTGAAAAGGCAAGGAAGTTGCACGCAGATCTTGTGAAGACAATGCCTGGAACCAGTGGTGAGGAGAGTGATTTTAAAGCCAGCAAAGGCTGGTTTGAGAAGTTTAAGAAACGTAGTGGCATACACAATGTTGTGAGGCATGGTGAGGCAGCCAGCTCAGACAAACGTGCAGCTGAAAAATTTGTGCACGAATTCAAGGGGTTCGTAGAGGCTGAACAATTCCTCCCCCAGCAAGTGTTTAATTGTGATGAAACAGGCCTGTTTTGGAAGAAAATGCCCAACAGGACCTACATTACTCAGGAGGAAAAGGCACAGCCAGGACACAAGCCTATGAAAGACAGGCTAACTCTTATGATGTGTGCCAATGCCAGTGGTGATTTTAAAGTGAAGCCTTTATTGGTGCATCACGCAGAAAATCCCAGACCCTTCAGGAAACACAGTGTTGACAAGAATAAATTGTGTGTGCATTGGAAAGCTAACACCAAGGCATGGGTCACTACAGAGATTTTCAAGGAATGGATGACTGGAGTGTTTGGCCCTAGTGTGAAGAAATACCTCCTGGAAAAGAAATTGCCACTCAAGTGCCTCCTGCTACTGGACAATGCTCCTGCTCATCCTCACAACTTGCAAGAGTTGTTGCCTGACAACATAAATTTCATCAGAGTGAAGTTCTTGCCTCCTAACACCACTCCTCTCCTCCAGCCCATGGACCAGCAGGTCATTTCCAACTTCAAGAAACTGTACACCAAAGCACTGTTTCAGAGGTGCTTTAATATGACCAATGACTCTGAATTGACCCTAAGAGAGTTCTGGAAAGAACACCTCAATATCGTGCATTGCATAGGCCTTATAGGTAAGGCTTGGGAGGAAGTGACTTCCAGGACTCTGAACTCTGCTTGGAGACCACTTGTGTCCAAGAGAGGAATTTTGAAGGATTTGAGGCTGACCCTGACGACCCTGTGCCTGTTGTGGAACATGTTGTGGAAGATATTGTGGAATTGGGGAACAGCCTGTGGTTGGAGGTGAGTGGTGAGGATGTGGAAGAATTGGTGGAGGAGCACAGGGTAGAGCTAACAACTGAAGAGCTGCAAGAGCTTCATCTGGAACAGCAACAGACCACAGCTGAGGTTATTGCTTCAAAGGAGGAGAGAGAGAGAGATAAGGAGGTGCCTTCTTCAGTGCTTAAGGAGATGTGTACAAAGTGGAATGAGTTGCAGACATTTGTTGAAAGATACCACCCTGAGCAAGCTGAAATGAGCCTTCTGTGCAACCACTTCAGTGACAGAGCCATGTTGTACTTCAGTAAAGTGTTGAAGAGTCGCCAGAAACAGAGGACTGTGGACAGTTACTTTACCAGGCAGGGGTCTAGTGACTCTCAAGCTGGTCCTAGTGGCATTAAAAGACCAAGAAGGGAAGTAACCCCAGAGAGGGACTTGTTACCTGAAGTCCTTTTTGGGGGATTTCCTTCCATCCACTAACACCCTGCTCCAATCATCATCTATATCTTCCAGATGCCTGCAAGTCTCTTCAATAAAGGTAAGTAAATGTTATTTTTTTTTATTTTGAGTGATTATTTTTTTTTGTGGAACGAATTAATTGTATTTACATTATTTCTTATGGGAAATAAGGTTTCAGATAACGAAAGATTCAGATTAAGTAATAGCTCCTGGACCGGATTAATTTCGTTAACCGAGGGTCCGCTGTATTTCTTAAGGAGTAAATTCTTCTGTAATGGCACTTGAGCAGGCTTCTGAATGAATTTTGTTCGTTACTCGGGGTCCACTGTACCTATTTTTACTGATGGGTGAACATAGACAACCAGTGTAAGAAAGCACGCCCAATGTTTCCATCTTTGCCACGAATCAAACCCGGACCATAAGCATGTGAAGTGAGAGCTTTTGCCACCAGGGCACGGGCCACTTTATGATCCACATGTGCTTAGATCTTATTATGAATGTAATAAAAACAGTTTCATTGCAGAATTTGATACATTCTTACTCAGTTTTTGGTTTTCACTGATTCCCCACCTCCAGTGTTGTGATCATATTACTCCTCCTATATATGTCAAGTTTTTCTCTCCCAAATCCCAGAATAAACATTCCAGTGCTTGTAATTTCAGATCCCTGGCTAACGTCTACAAAATAAATCTTCTGAGTGCTGTGTCAAGGAGGAAGCAAATTTGCCAGAGCCTTTCAATATGGACCTCACTTGAGGGTCTTCCGAAAGCAGGTTACAATAGTTTTCAACAAAAACAAGCAATTAGGTGATGCTAAAGTTGCCCTTACTGAATATTTTAATGCACATTTGGATGCAGCAAAACAAAATTTGAAGACATGATTCATTTCTTGCGAGAACTATTGTTTAAATCTGAATGGGAACCTATGGAAGTCAAAGTTTTATTACAGCTTCATTCTGCTTTGATGTCCTTTTTAAAATTTGTTCAGACAGGACATACTTTGAAATGGAATGAGAGATATCTGTACATAAAAACTCTTGCTTGTAAAATAACCATATATCAAAACTTGTTAGAGTCATGTGTAAAGAAAAGATACATGATAGTAGTGTAAGTACCTGGGAGGAAATTATGAAACTGGCTGTTGCTTTACATACAATTGGTGGAGAAGATGCTTTCAGGAAAATTGTTGACTTAGTTAATATAAAGAAAAAATGTTTGCTTTTACTTATGTTTTGGAAAAGACTGTTGAGGCTGTAGAAAGTGCTGAACCACTAACAGATATACTTAAATGCAGTGACAGTTTTGGGAAGTCAGCAAAACTCTGCCAGCACTTTTGACATATTTAATAATTAAAGCTTATTCCCTTACAAGATAAGTTTATTAAAACTTTTGCAGCAGACAAATTCATGATTCGTGTCTTCAAACACAGTCAACACAGTCATCAGACTTGGATCATAGACAATGAGCCATGTCACACAGGTTTCAGAAATGGTTATTACCTGGAGTCTACAGTAGTTTACCCCATGCTTATCATACATATGCATGCCACATCTGTTTGTTCTGTAAACCATTCTTAGTTTTTCCCAAAGGACATAATTTTTATCCTTGTTTTTAAACTCTAATACATCCCCAAAATTCTTTTATGAAAATCATTTTGGTTTGTATTGTCTTAAATTTTAAGTTTACATTTTCAAGAAAATTTTGAAAGATTTCACTCAAGTCATAATATCAAAGACAAATATGTTAAATTGGCATGTACAGTCCAAACAGTGTATACTGATCAAAAATCTCATTTAGGCTCTTATATGTATAATTCGAATTAGTACTAAATATTTGTTAGGGATATTCTCCCCAGATTCAACACATAAAGGTCTCCTGGAGTATACCTGTGTTCTGATACAATACCTTTAATAGTTGAATAACTCCTTGTTCATATTCATGAAAGCATATTCACCATTTTCTTTAATTATATCAACTGAGAGTACATAATTATATATGTATTCTCAGTTATTTTCTTAGGAGCCAAGTTATCGTTATAGATATATTGTACAGTGGACCCCCGAGTTTCGTAAAAACTTCACTCCTGAAGTCTGCTCAAGTGACCATTACCGAACAGATTTACCCCTTAAGGAAAAATGTCAGTAAGGTTAGTCTATTTCAGACCCCCAAAAACTTTTCCACAAGCACTTACAATATTATACTTACATAAATGTACGATTTCCGGGGTCCACTGTACTTCCATTTTATTTTACTTTATAAAAAGGAGCTAATCTTTTCAATCAAGTTTTCCAGGTCATCTCTCACCTGTCTGTTCTGTAGAGTGTTTTCTAAGTTCAGTTAGTAATTCTTTGTTTTTAAGCCAGGAAATCACTTTAGTTGTAATGCTGCTCAAGTATATGAGTGTATTGTTTTGTGTTTCTAAAGTAAACATAAATAGCTCATTCAGCACAAGGTAACAATCATTCACC
>WNWK01048488.1:0-13534 GCA_009830355.1 Cherax destructor
AAGGTCAGGAGGTTCCCGGTGCCGGGACAAGCCTCTTACAGAACCCACTCAACCCCCCCGGGGAACCTCTAAACCCCTGCCAGCCAGCGCACCTCATCCTTCACAAAGTTCACCACCAAACACAAGCCTCCGATTACGTGGCGTCAGGGAAAATGCAGATTCTGGTTGGCCAACAGGGGGTTGATTTGGTAAAACCCCACTTGGGCTCTCAAAAAAGCATTTTGGTGCTTTTTTTTTTTTTTTTTTGCCGGGGTTTTTTATTTCCCTCTCGCGCGGCACTGTCGTGGTACATAAAAATATTTTCCTTTTTCCCTTTTTTATTTTTCATTTTTTTGCTAAGGGGTTCATACCTTTTCATTTACTTTTTTTTTTTATTACGGCCTGAGCTACAGTAACATTACAAATTACCACCACCCAAACGCACCACCACCACTACTTGCACCACCACCACTACTGCTACTACTATAATAATAATAATATAAACAATAGTAATAATAAAAAAATTAATAATAATAATAATAATAAATTAAAAATTTTGATAAAATAATAAAAATAATAATAATAATAATAATAATAATAATAATAATAATAATAAAAAAAAAAATTAATAATAAAAAAATAATAATAATAATAATAATAATAATAATAATAAAAAAAATTTAATTAATAAAATTAATAATAAAAATAATATTATTAATAATAAAAAAAAATTAAAATTAAAATAATAATAATAATAATAATATTAAATTAATAATATTAATAATAATTAATAATAATAATAATAATAATAATAATAATAATAATAAAAAAATAAAATTAATAATAATAATAAAAAAAAATTTTTAAATTAATAATATTAATAATAATAATTAATAATAATATTAATAAAAAAGGGGAATTTTTTGGGGGGTTTGAACTCGGCCTGCGAGTTTTAGGACTCACTCCCGGAAAAAACCCCCCCGGGCCCTTTTTTTTTTTTTTTGAAATTGTGTTATTCGAGGTGAGTCTAAAAGATTAATGGGGGCCCAAAACGCGAAAACCCCCAAAAAACTCGCTAAAAATTTATAAATGAAGTATATTGGGGTAATCATCCCCGCAGGATGAAGTTTTTGGGAAAAGATTATGGTACAGTCATGGGGGGACGCTAATGCCGTTGGGGTCTTATAGCACATTGGGGGAAAGGAAGACATTCAGGTTCGATCCCAAAAGGAAAAGGGTCAAGGGAAAACCCCCTTTTTTGGGGGTTTCAGGAAAAAACTTGATGTGATTTTTTCCCCCCGGGGTATAATGTAACTGAGAGAGAGAGAGAGAGAGAGAGAGAGAGAGAGAGAGGGGGGGAAGGGGGGGAAAAAGAAAAAGAGAGAGAGAGAGAGAGAGAGAAAAGAAAGGGGAAAATACGTCAAAATCAGGCGAAGTTTTGAAGAGATGAACAACCCCTGTATGAGACTTTAGTCTAAGTCAGTAAAAATTGGAACAGGGGAAAAAAGGTAACAACAAAAATAATTTAAACCTCCACGAAGCACAAGATGACAGATAATAGGAGAATAAAAAGGGGAAAAAAAAAAAAACCGGAAGGAAGCGGGACGGTGGAAAAAAAGCTAAAACAAAACGCCTTACTGTTTATGAAAATCTTCAATAACAAAAAAAACTGACTGGGAAAACCTGGAATCACATGGAGATTTTGAAAAAAAGGGAAAATTTTTTGTAAGCATTAACTGGGAAAAATTTTGGGGGTAACGCCCCGGGGTGTCGGGGTGGGGAAAAAAAAAAGAGAGAAATAAGGTAAGAAGAATATCGATTGTGGAAAAAATAACTGAACATGACTGAGAGTTCTTGACTAAAGTTCACTAGGAAAGAGGAATGAAAAGGAGACAGTAATGAACATTACAGAAAATTACTCAAGATATGCAATGAGCAAGGAGGAAAGGGATACACAACACTACGATAGAATAAGATCAGCTGAAAGACTACTGGAGGATGACACATGTGGCAAAAATATAAAAGAGGAAAAAAACGTATGTTAAAGACATTTACTCAACTTATTTGTTGCCATCCTCTTTTTTTTCCCTTGTAAGTCCAGTTTTTTTCTCTCTCTCTCTCTCTCTCTCTCTCTCTCTCTCTCTCTCTCTCTCTCTCTCTCTCTCATTATCTCCTTTTAAATTTCCCTCTCATTTATTTACTCTTTCCCCCCTTCTTTCCCCTCTGATCTTCCCCCCCCCTTCTTCCCTTCCTTGTCTGCTGTCTCATTTCCCCCTGCCTTTCTTTTCCCCTCAAAAATTAATTAAATTCTTTTAGGCGGGGTTCTCCCCGGATAAACTGTTTGAAAAGTGAGTTTTTCTTTTATTCCTGCGTCACAATTCCTTTTTGCCATTCCCCATCGCCATCAACATGGCAAAAATCTGAGTGCACACAGAATGGTCACACGGATGGTCAACAGTCTTGGCTAGTCACCCCACACTGGCAACAATGATATTAGACACCCCCCAATGGCGACAATGATGGCTAGTCCCCTCCCCTGGCAACAATGATGGCAGTCACACCCATACTGGCAACAATGATAGCTAGCAACCCCCCAATGGGCAATGTGGCTAGTCACACCCTCGGGAAAAATGATGGCTGTCACCCATACTGGCAACAATGATAGCTAGACACCCCAATGGCGACAATGATGGCTAGTCACACCCCCAATGGCGACAATGATGGCTGAAAACATCCACAGTGGGGTGCCCGCTTATTTGGATTTGTGTGGCTGAGTGGATAAAGGTTCCGGGGAAACTTCCCTTCCCCTGCATATCAGTCCTGCTGACTGCGATTTTTCTCTCTCTCTCTTCTTTTTTTTTATATATATATATATATATATATATATATATATATATTTTAACAAATAATTGTCGGAAACTTAACATTTTCTTAACATATACACTGCACATGAACCCCCCATCATATCCGCCTCAAATTTTCTGATTCGAATAAATAATTTTTTTTTTCTCTGAAATTTTAATTAAAAATAAGTAATTCGGAAAGATGAAGGGTGGCATGTGGCTGGCGGTGACGCTCGTATGCAAACTGAGCCCCGGGTTCTTGCAGAATCCCGTTGGATATTGTCTTTCGGAACGGATAATTTTTTTTTGGAATTTTTTCACTCCCCGAAATAAAAAAAAGGAAAACTCCATTTTTGTGCTAAAAAAAAAAAACGAAAACAATTTTGGTGACTAAGTAGATAACCACGTTCTCCTCTTGGGCTTGACTTGCCACATAAATTTAAAAAAAAGCTTCTGGGCTCTGAAATTTTCTTTTGTCTTTAAACTTTAATTATTAACTATATATCAATGATACACCCTTACCTCATTTAATTTTTTCACTTATTCAATATTTGGGGAGTTTGACACAAAGAACATAAAAAGGAGGAACACTTCAGCAGGCCTGTTTGGGCCCCTACTGCAGGTCCTTAATTCCATCCCACTAACAGAATATTTGTTCAACCTAATTTTTAATGCTACCCAGAAATAAGCTTTGATAATTTTTTTTACTCATGTGCAATTCCCCCCAAAACCAACCCCTTTCACTCAGAATTTACCAACCAAAATTTAAAACTCCCGGGGCCTTGCCAATAACCCTATAGGGACTTTCCATATCAAATCCCTTTTCCAAACCAAAATTTCCTATATCCTTTCTAAATCTAAACTTATTTTGAATCCTTTTGGGGTTCTCTTTGGGTGATATCAAGACCTTATTTATACCCCCCTTTTTTAATACCCTTTTTTCCCTTGTATCCTCGATCATGTCTCCCCCTTCCGTCTTACAATGAATGTAATTTGGGGGTCCTTAATTTTCTTCGTAAGGAAGATTTCTAATGCTATTATTAATTTAGTCTTCACGCTGTTTTTTCAAAATTTATGTTTCTGTAATATGGAGACCCGGGCGGCTCGTAATCTGGTGAGGCCTTTAATGATGTATAAAGCTGTAATATAACCTCTGGACTTCTGTTGCTAAACACTTTTGAAAAAATCCCAGTAATCTATTTGCCTTTTTACGTACGCTTAGGCATTGCTGTCTTGGTTTAAGGTTGCTGCTTACCATCACCCCCAAGTCCTTCTCGCAATCTGTATGGCTAAGTTCTACGTTATTTAACTTATAAGTGCTTGGGTTATGGACACTCCCGAGCTTTAGAACTTTGCATTTATCTACATTGAACTGCATCTGCCATTTTTCTGACCAGGAATTGAGTTTGTCTAAATCCTCCTGTAGTTCACTGACATCTACGTCTGTATCGATTATCCTACCTATCTTCGTGTCATCAGCGAATTTGCTCATATCACTAGAAATTCCCTCGTCAAGGTCATTTATATATATTATAAACAACAACGGGCCCAAAACCGATCCCTGAGGAACGCCACTTGTTACAGATCCCCAATCCGATTTAACCCCAGTTATGCACACCCTCTGCTTCCTATTGGTGAGCCATGACTCGATCCATGACAACACTTATTCCCCAATGCCATGAGCAGCCACTTTCTTTAACAGTCTCTGATGTGGTAATCTATCAAAAGCCTTACTAAAATCCAAATAAACAATATCGAATTCTTTATCATGATCAACTGCCTCAAAAGCCTTACTGAAAAAAGTTAATAAATTAGTTAGGCAGGAACGGCCCCTAGTGAATCCATGCTGAGTATCATTAATCAAATTATGCCTATCGAGATGGCTTCTTATGTTATCAGCTATAATCGACTCTAGTAATTTGCCTACAATTGATGTTAGACTTATTGGGCGGTAATTTGATGGTAACGACTTGTCCCCTGCTTTAAAAATAGGAATTACATTAGCCATCTTCCACGTATCAGACACTACACCTGTTTGAAGAGATAGGTTAAAAATGTTAGTTAAGGGTTCACAGAGTTCCATTTTGCATTCCTTAAGAACCCTTGAAAAAGCTCATCAGGACCTGGCGATTTATTTTGCTTCAAACGGTCTATCGGTTTATTCTGTTAGTGGGACGGATTGTGAAGGACCTGCCTAGTATGGGCCAACAGGCCTGCTGCAGTGTTCCTCCTTTCTTATGTTCTTATATATTCTGTTTGATAACCATTTCACTAGTGACTGTGATACTACATAATTTATCTTCTTCAGGCCCACTAAAATACCTAGTTCTTGGGATATTATTAGTGTCTTCCTGAGTGAAAACCGAAAGAAAAATAATTATTAAAGATAGAGCACATTTCATTCTCTTTGTCAGTAAGATACCCATCATTATTTTTAAGAGGACCTATCTTATCTCTAACTTTTGTTCTATAAACCTGGAAAAACTTTTTGGGTTAGTTTTTGAATCCCTAGCAACTTTAATTTCATAGTCCCGTTTAGCTTTTCTTATACCCTTTTTAACGTCCCTCTTAATGTCAGTATAATGATTTATAAGATGTCCCTCACCTCTTTTTATGCGCCTATAAATTCCTTTCTTCTGCCCTAAAAGATATTTGAGCCTATTATTCATCCATTTTGGGTCATTTCTACTTGATCTAATTTCTTTATACGGGATAAATGTTCTTTGGGCAGCCTGTGTAGTGTTAAGAAAACTGTCATATTGATACCTCTCTTCGTTACCCCAGTCCACAGTTGATAAGTGTTCTCTAAGTCCATTATAATCTGCTAAGCGAAAATCTGGGACCGTTACTGAATTATCCCTACTATCATACATACATTCAATGCTAAATTTAATTGACTTATGGTCGCTTGAACCGAGTTCCTCTGTAATTTCTAAATTATTAACAAGAGTTTCCTTGCTTGCCAGAACTAAGTCAAGTAGGTTATTTTCCCTTGTAGGTTCTGTCACAAACTGCTTCAAAAAACAATCCTGAACTACTTCTAAAAAGTCGTTAGATTCTAAATTCCCTGTCGAGAAATTCCAATCAATCTGACTAAAGTTAAAGTCCCCTAGAATTACTACGTTATCGTGCCTTGTGGCCTTAACAATTTCCTCCCAAAGTAGTCTCCCTTGTTCCCTATCTAAGTTTGGAGGACGGTAAATCACGCCTAAAATCAATTTTTCGCACCCCTCTGAAAATTGTATCCAGACAGACTCTGTATGTGTTATTTCAGACTTTATATCCGTTTTTATGCAACAATTTAAATGATCACGGACATAGAGTGCCACCCCACCCCCCTTCCCGATACTTCTGTCTACTTGGAACAATTTAAAACCCTGAATGTGACATTCGGCAGGCATGTCCCGATTTTTTATATTAAACCATGTTTCAGTTATTGCAAAACATCAATATTACCCGTACTTGCAACTAATCTCAACTCGTCCATCTTATTCCTAGCACTACGACTATTGGTGTAATATACACTTAAAGACCCTCCTTTCTCTTTACCCTTCCTGCTCATTTCTGTTTTTCCCTTATACCTATTACAGTCCTTGTCACCTAGTGCCACTGGCTTTCCAATATCCACCTTATTCTGCCTATTACTAGTTCCCTAGAATTTATAACATTACTACACTGGGACTTCACTGTTTTCCCCATAACCCATACCACTAACTTTTTCTAGTTTAAAGCCCTAACAGCTCCCTCCACTGCAGTTGCCAGTGCCCCCACCCCAGACCTAGATAAGTGAACCCCATCCCTGGCATACATGTCATTTCTGCCATAGAAGAGGTCCCAGTTGTCAATGAATGTTACTGCATTTTCCTTACAGTATTTGTCCAGCCAGCAATTGACACCAATTGCCCTGGACCAACACTGTTTGTCTTTTGTTTAATGGCAAGAAAATATTCCTATAATTTATGCCACTAAACTTATTCTCGTGTTTTTTACGCCGTATTTGTCAATTTGTTGAATTAAATTGATTATGTGTAAACTGTGGACGCAGCAAAGTTCAAATTTAAATACACTAGCATTTGTTTTACAACTGATGCCTTTTTCTAATCGATTATATTGAAAGTAATCTGACGATGATACGGAAAAAACAGTGGATTTCGAAAGATTCCCAATCATGATTATTTTATTCACAGTGGGGGGAAGGGGGTAGGATGTCCTCTAAACCTATCAGTATCATGGGAGCACCTGAGAGGGAGGGGGAATGGGAGGAAATAGGATACGATTCCAGAGAAGGGTGGGTCCATATCCTTAAATCAAGAGCCTTCTTCATTGGCATCAAGGCCCTTGAGAAGTCAAACCAGTAGCAACTTGGTGAAATTCGTAGTGTGAGAGCGACTGTGTAACCCAGTTGGATGTGGTAAGTGATCTTTCTCACAATGAATTACTGTACAAGTGGAGTGTAAAGACGAATTTAACGTGGCCTTGACGAGTTACCTTTGAGACACTGCTAGATTGTTGTGAGGCAGTGAGTGATGCAGTGAGTGGTGCAGTGAGTGATGCAGTGAGTGGTGCAGTGAGTGATGCAGTGAGTGATGTAGTGAGTGATGCAGTGAGTGATGTAGTGAGTGATGCAGTGAGTGATGTAGTGAGGATGCAGTGAGGGATGCAGTGAGTGATGTAGTGAGTGATGCAGTGAGTGATGTAGTGAGTGGTGCAGTGAGTGGTGCAGTGAAGGATGCAGTGAGTGATGCAGTGAAGGATGCAGTGAGTGATGCAGTGAAGGATGCAGTGAGTGATGCAGTGAAGGATGCAGTGAGTGATGCAGTGAGTGATGTAGTGAGTGATGCAGTGAGTGGTGCAGTGAGTGATGCAGTGAGTGATGTAGTGAGTGATGCAGTGAGTGATGTAGTGAGTGATGCAGTGAGTGATGTAGTGAGTGATGCAGTAGGGATGCAGTGAGTGATGTAGTGAGTGATGCAGTGAGTGATGTAGTGAGTAGTTAGGTAATTACCTCACCGGCCGGCAGTCAAGGGGTTACGTCATCAGACCTGATGTTTGACTGCCTGGCAGGCTTGACTGACAGTGTCATCGAGACTCTCCCCTAGTCAACACTGGAGAGTCCACCAGCTCACTGATACACTACTGGAGTTCGCCAGGCAGACCTGCTTGAGAGTTGTAGACTTTCGCAGTGTGGTGCTGGTGACAGGTCTACAGTGCTAACGAGACTCCCATATACAACACTGGAGAGTTCACCAGCTCCCTGATACACCTAGGAGTGTACGAGACTCTCCCATATACACTGCTGGAGAGTGTCAGCGAGACTCTCCCCTATACAACACTGGAGAGTTCACTAGCTCCCTGATACACCTGGGAGTGTTCAACAGACAGACCTGGAGATTGACTCTTCGTGCTGGTGACGGCCTTAGACTATCTACTGGCTTATTCACCGTACCGACTGTGTTCCTGAGACTATGTACCTGAAAATGGACTGTTGTACCTGAACTTATGTACCTGAAAGTGTGTGACACTGGTAACAGGTGGTGTCTTGTGTGACACTGGCTAACAGGTGGTGTCTTGTGTGACACTGGTAACAGGTGGTGTCTTGTGTGACACTGGTAACAGGTGGTGTCTTGTGTGACACTGTGGTGTCAGGTATTTAGTGGTGTAGTCAGTCAGAGTTTGTGACGGTGGCACGACACAGGTTGAGTCGTGTATTTGATGTGTGTCATAACGCGGTGAAAAGGTTTTATTAGAGATGGGTTCATGATGCAAGGAAGGTGTCTTATGGGCACAGAGAGAAGGGGTCGTGTGACACAGAAGAGAAGCGTGTCGGTGACACCGGGGGCGTGTCATGTGACACAGAGAACGGGTGTCAGGGGACCCCGTGAGAAGGCGTGCCATAAGACAAAGAAGTATCATGACAAGTGTGGTAGTGTCCTGCGTGACACTAGAAGATGGTAGCGACTTGACACTACACCGAATACTTGATTTTACTTGTGACTTTTATCTAGTACTGTGATTTTGTGTAAATGTTTTTACACAGATTATTAGATTATATGTTTTTATTCAGATTATATGTTTTTATATTAATAATATATATTTAATATAATAAAAATCTGGGAAATGAGTTTTTACTCAGTATCCCAAAATTTTTTTTTGTTACAAATATTTTTTATTTGTAATAGGGGGGGGGGGGGATGTCCTCAAAACCCTATCAGTATCAGGGGAGCACCTGAGAGGGGGGGGGAAGGGGAGGAAATAGGATACGTTTCCCAGAAAGGGGGGGCCCCCCTTACCTTTAAATCAAGACCCTTTCTTCATTGGCATAAAGGGCCCCTTTGGAAGTCAAACCGGGCAACTTGGTAAAAATTTGTAGGGGAGCGACTGTGAAAACCCAGTTGGATGTGGTAATGATCTTTTTCACAATGAATTACTGCAAGTGGAGTGTAAAGACGAATTTAACGGGCCTTGACGAGTTCCCTTTTTAGCACTGCTAGATTTTTGGGAGGAGGAGGATGGTGAGTGGTGCAGGAGGATGCAGTGGTTGGGGGGATGCAGTGGGATGAAAAGGAGGGGATGCGGAGGATGTAGTGAGGAGGGAGGAGTAAAAAAGGAGGGGATGCAGTGGGGGGTGCGGAGTGATGAGTGAGTGATGCAGTGAGGTGTGAGTGGTGCAGTGGTGGTGAGTAAAGGGACGGAGTGTTTATGAAGGTTTTAGGAGTGATGCAGTGAAGGAGGGCGGAGGAGGGTGGGGGTTTTTAAAAGGATGCAGTAAAAGGGTGCAGTGAGTGATGCGGGAGGTTTTGTGAAAGGGGGGGGGACAGTGAGGGGTGCAAAAAGGGGGGGATGCAGTGAGGAGAGTGGGGGGGGGGGGTGCAAGGAGTGAGGGGGGGGTGAAGGAATTTTCCCAGGGGGTGATGGGGAGTGGGATGGGAAAGGGGGGTGAGGGGATGAGGAAAGGGTGAGTGGGATAAAGGAAAGGGGCGTGGGAGGCGGGGGAAAGGACCCAGGTGAGGGGGGGGAAAATTTTTGGTGAGGGGGGCCAGTGAGGATGCAAAAATTTTGGGGATGCAGTGGGGAGGGGTGATGAGGGGAGGATGCAGGAGGATGAGTGAGGATGCAGGGGAGTGATGTAGTGAGGGGAGGTTAGTGGGGGGAAATGGTGAGGGGGATAAAAGGAGGATGTAGGGGAGGAGGGAGTAGTAAAATGGGGTTTTGGGATGCAGTGAGTGATGGGGAAATGAGGGGATGGGGTGGGGGATGTAGGAGTGATGCAGTGAGGATGTAGTGAGGATGTAGGGGAGGTTTTTTTGGGGGGGGGGAAAAGGGGTGCAGGGGATGAGGGAGTGAGGGAAGGGGAGGGGATGTATATGATGGTGAGTGATGAGGAGTGATGAGGAGGATTGAGGGATGCAGTAGGGGATGTAGTGAGTGATGCAGGGGGGAAGGGGGGTGAGGGTGAGGAGGAGGGAAAGGGGGAGGGGAAAGGTGTTTTAATGAGGATGGGGGAGGTGGGGGATGAAAGGAAAAAATGAGTAAAAATTTTGGGGATAAAGGGGTTGGGGGAACATGAGGGATGAGGAGGATAGGAGGATGCAGGAGTGAAAAAAGTGAGTGATCATATGATGAGTGGGGGGTTTGAGGATAAAAATGAGTGAAAATGAGTTTTTAAAGAGTGATACAGGGGGTGCAGGAGGATGGGAGTGAGGGGGGATGCGGGTAAAATGGGGGAAAAAAATGAAAATTTTATGCAATTTAGGGGATGAGGGGGAGGAGGGGGGGTGATGGGGAGGAGTGATACGGGGGGATGGGGTGGTATGAAAAAAAGGGGGATTTGGGGTAAAAGGATGCGGGATTTGGATGAGGGGGGAGTGATAAAGGAGTGAGCAGTGGTGTTTAAAGGAGGATGAGGAAAGGATGCGGGAAAGGATCATTTTTGGAGTGATCAGGGAGTGTTTTATGAGTGATACATGAGTCATACAGTGATCATCAATTAGTGATTGAGGGGAATGCAGGATAAAAAGGGGTGGCAAAGGGTGGTACAAGATAAATTTGGGGTGATACAGTGATGAAAAGTGAGGAGGGCAGGGGTTAAACGGGTAAACAAGATTTTTAAAGTGAGGATGAGTGATACAAGGGGTACAATGGGAACAAGGTGGTAAATTTGATACAGTGAGGAATGGTATACGGGTGATTATGAGTGATGGGAGGATCAGGGAGGATCGGAATACAGGGGTTTTAAAAGGATACAAGATTGTACAGGGGAGGATGAAATGATAAAAATGAGTGATGCAGTTAGTAAACAGGAGTGATGCAGTGAGTTACATGAGGATGCGGGGGGAGGATGCAGTGGGATGCGGGAAATGAGTGATAAAAAGGAGTGATCAGTGGGGGGGGGATCCAGTGGGTGATTAGTGATCCAATGATGATCGGGGTTGAGTGATGAGGGCTTTCATGAGTGATGCAGGGTGATCGGAGGAAAGGGGGTGGATGGGGGAGGATGCAGTGGTGAAAAAAGGAGTGATGCAGGGATGTGATAAAATGGGTTGGGATGGGGATGAAGGAGGTGATGAGTAAATGAATGATCAAGAGAATATACTGAATAAACAATCAGTAATACAAAAAGGGGGTTATATTTCCGTAGAAAAATTTTAATATCAATTTGTTATAGACTCTTATAGTGATTATAGTGGGCTTGTAAATTATTGATTATAATGGGATTAGTCGTTTGTATCATAGTTTCTAATGGAAAATTTTTGTTTATTTGTCGGGATTTATAGGGGGGTTTTTTTTATTAAGTTTTCATTTAATTTTTTTTGTCAACAGGGAAAAAGTAAAATAAAAATAACTTTATCAATGAATATTTTTTTTTTTAAATTTTGGGCCCCATTGGATGAGGACATGTTTTTTAATTATTTATGGAACGTTAGAAAAAAAAAATATTGAAAATATTAGTAAAAGAACAGGTGAACGGGCTTGTTTTGACGAATTTTGGGTTACAATATTGAATATTTAATATTTACTGAAATTTTTAAATATTTCAGCATAATAGCGGGAAACATTTGGGAAAAAGATTCAAATCTCCCCCTTTCCGGGAAATTTGCCTAAATGCTGATCTGGGTGGGGGGGACACACACACACACACAAAAAACAAAAACCCCAAAAAAAAAAAAAAAAAAAAAATATATATATATATATATATATATATATATATATATATATATATATATATAATTGGGGGCCACCTCTGGTGTCAATTTGGGGGCCCATTGCCTCGGGGAAGTGGATAAAAAGACTTTAGGGGAAAAATATTTAGATTTCTTTTTAAAAATTTGAATATTCCACTTCCCCCACCACCCCCTCTTTTCTTTATATTATATATATATATATATATATATATATATATATATATATATATATATATATATATATATATATATATATATAAAACACATGAAAGGACAACACCGGGGGAAGGTTAAAAAAAGAAAAGGAAAAAACCAAAAAGAGAGAGAGAGAGAGAGAGAGAGAGAGAGAGAGAGAGAGAGGGGAGAGAGAGAGAGAAAAAAGGTAAAAAAAACGAAAAACAAGACAGAAATGTAAGCGAAGAAATGAATACAATGTTCGGGGATATTTTTACTGAAGAGTTTTGAGAAACTCTTAGAGGGGGAAAGAGTGAAAATGGCCACAGCAAAGATAAGAGAAAATTTCAAAGCTTTAGCCGGGCCCGAGCCCAGAGGTGGGAAGTGGAGTGCCTGCACCTGAGGAAAGAGTGGGGATGTTGCAGTCCCAGAGGTGGGAGTGGAGTGCCTGCACTCTGAGGGAAGGGGTGGGGGTGTTTCAGTCCCAGAGGGGGAAGTAGAGGCCTGCACCTGGGGAAGAGGGGGTTTAAAAGTCCCAGGGGAAGTAGAGGCCTGCACCTGAAGGAAGAGTGGGGGTGTTACAGTCCTAGAGGTGGGGAAATGGAGTGCCCCGCACTCTGAGGGGGAAAAGTGGGGAGGCAGTCCTAGGGTGGGTAGGGGGTGCCTGCACCTAAAAGGGAAAAAATGGGGGTGTTACAGTCCTAGAAATTTTTAAGGGAGAGGCCTGCACTCTGAAGGATGAATGGGATGTTGGGGAGTCCTAGAGGTGGGAAGTAGAGGCCCCGCACCAAAAGGGAAAAGTGGGATGTTACAATCCAGAGGGGGGAGTAGGGCCTGGCCCCCCCGGGGGGGAGGGGGTGTTAAACCGGGAAATTTGGGGAGTAGAGTGCCCACCTGGGGAAAAGGGGGGTGTTACAGTCCTAGAGGTGGGTAGTAGAGTGCCTGCAAACCCGAGGGAGAGTGGGTGTTACAGCCCCAGGGGGGAAGTAGAGTGCCTGCACCTAAAGGAAGAGTGGGGATGTTACAGTCCTAGAGGTGGGAAAAGGGGCCTGCACCTACTCCTGTAAGCCGCTCGCCCTTTTAAAGAAACAGTGATAGAGTGAGTGATGGCCGGGTGTACGTTTGTGTGTGTTCGGGGGTAAAATAAAATATATATATATATATATATATATATATATATATATATATATATATATATATATGTCAATAACTAACTGCACTAGCCGGGGGGCGAACCCATGATGCCGTGGCCCCCCCCTAAGGGGGCGTTCAGTGGACCAGAGCGTCATGTGTTTTTGCTCACCCCGGGGGCGGGCCAAAAACATCCGGGGGTTTGACCCCTAGTAGTGTAGTTAT
>WNWK01048489.1:0-13534 GCA_009830355.1 Cherax destructor
AAAACTTACTAATTGCTGAAAAACACAAATATGTTAAAAAAGAGAGAATAGCCTTAACCAGAGATCACTGAATTAGAGCAAACTTGATGTCATACCTGACAGAAGAAGTACAAAGGGAACAAAGAGCCATAAGGATATTGCAAGGAAACCCAAAATATTTCTATTCCATGCAAAACCCAAAGGCTAGTACCTGTAAATTGGCCATTAGAGAGGAGTTTCGAACTGACAATGAACAGGAAATAGTGAAATCCAAAAAGAAAAATATGAGTCAGTGTTCAGCAACCCACAAATGACAGCAAGGAAAAAATGCAGAAATATTTTTCACCCAGCAGAAGGCCGAGACCACCTAACCGACATTAGTACAAATCCCATAGATTTCGAAAAGAAATGGAAAATGCCCACCACTCAGCACCTGGGCCAGACATGGAATGTCTTTATTTATAAAGCAGTGCAGTACCAAGCAAGACCCCTTGGGATTCTGTGGAGAAAGAGCTTAGATCAGGTGAAATACGAAGGGTTAAAGAGGCAGACATAGTCTTTGCATAAGGGAGGTAGTAGAGCACTAGCTAAAAATTAAACCGTAGCCCTCATTCTCATTTTAAAAACTTTAAAGAGTAAAGAGACGGAGATTACAAAGTTCATGGACCAGCACAACCAACATAACCCAACCCGCATGGCTTTCAGAGCGGGGCGATATGCCTTACAGTTTCTGAACCTTATGACAGAATTACGGAGGCATTGGAGGAACCAAAACGAGATGTGATTTACACAGATTTTGCAAAGGGGTTGACAAATGGATCAGGAGTAAAAGCGCACAAAATGAGGGCCATAGGCATTACTGGGAAGGTAGGCAGATGGATATTTGAGTTCCTAACACACAAACACAAAAAATAGTAGGAACAGGGCAAAATCCAGCATCAGCGGGTGCCCAGTCCCCAAGGCATGTCCTGGCACCTTGCTGTTTTCATCCTCATAGCAGAATAAAATAAAAACACCAGCACCTTTTTTAAACAGAGATGACACTAAAATAAACATGAAATCACTACGGAGAAGACCCTGAAAATTACAGGAGGACATAAGCAGGGTTTCCAGTGGGAGTGGAGAACAACATGACGTTTAATGGTGAAAAGTTTATAGTTAGGAAAAAAAGAACTCAAAAGGAACACTATAAAAACGCAAGAGGGCCCCATAACGGGAACACGTAAGGACTTGGGAATAATTTCTTGATCTGTCTTTTAAAGACCATAACAAGAAAAGATCACAACAGCCAGAAGATGACGGGTGGGTTTGAGAACTTTTCAAAACAAGGGAAATAATGCCGATGGTGACACTCTTCAAATCGCTAGTGCCCCTCACTAGAATACTGCTCTGTGTTTACGGCCCCTTCAGGGCGGAGAAATATCAGAGCTGGAAAAAAATTCAGAGATTGCCACGGTCACATTGGCCCTTGAAACATCTAAATTATTGGAAGCCTTAAATCTTGAACATGTACTCATTGGAGCGGAGGAGAGAGAAAAAAATACATGGATAATTAATACCCTTTTTTGGAAAGGTAATTTTGAAAAGGGGCCTTTTCCCAAATCTGCAACACTTTCCATAACAACATAAAATTTTGGAGTGGAAAGTGATATGGGAGAAAGTGTAAAATAAACCCAGTGAGGGAGTAGGGGTGGGTGGGGACAATACGGGAGCACGTTAAATCCGGGGGCCCAGACTATTCAACATCTTACCAGAAGATATCCGAAACATCGCTGGAACCAGTGTAGAAGCCTTCAAGAGGGAAAATGGACAAGACTTCATCGGGTGCCAGATCAACCGGCTGTGATGGATATGTGGGGCAGCGGACCTCCAGCAGCAACAGCCTGGTTGACCAGGCAAACACCAGACGAGCCTGGCCCATGGCCGGGCTCAGAGAGTAGATACTCTCGAAACTCTTCAAAGGTATATCAAAGGTAAATAACCATGGGCTTACACTTTAAATCACCTGACGCATTACTGCAAATTATCAAGGTGAAGCGATCCTTTGCTGCCTTGAAGCTCGATGCACTTTTCTCTTGCTGTTGCTTTTGCATTTTCTCGTGTTGGCATTTTTTTTCATCAGCATTAAACACTTGATGTGGCTCATAGCCACCCTCAGAAATAATTTCCTGCAATTCAGTAGGGAAATTACTTGCTGCTGTATGATCAGCTGAAGCACTTTCACCAGAAAACTTAACATTATGTAACTTATTACGTATACAACTTAAAGTTGTGGAACCATCCTGTGCTAAACACACTTTTTCAGGCCTTCCTTCCTTATCACAAGCTGCTTTAAACAACTGTAAGGCCTTTTCCCTAATTAAGAGGAAATTAAGTGGTGCACCTTTCTTTGTCTTGTTCAATCCACTCGAGCAACAAGTTTTCAGTTTTATTTACTTGCTGTGATCTGTGTCAGTCTTTTCATGAGGTGACATCTTGGGTTATTCACTGCACAAGCTCGTATATTCGCCTCATTCTTTTTAATTGTACTAACTGACGCTTCATTAAGGCCATAAGTCCTAACTATATCCTCCACACGTGAGCCACTCTTAAGCTTTATCTAATACTATCTCTATTTTCTTTGTAATTCCTAGACTTAAACGCTTAAACCTTTTCTTGTCACTTGTGGGAGCACTTGTATGCTTACTGGGTGTTATGATTGCTTGGCAGATTTAACAAATGGCAATGAAAATAAGAAAATATGTATGTAAATAAACACAGCGAGCTTCCCGAGTATCGTCGTCCTACACGCGTATGAACTGAACTGAAGGCTGGGAGGGTCAAAAAAATTTCCCCTCCTGCAACCGTGTTAAACTAATTTTATGAACTGTTAAACAAAATATGCTGCAATTCTTCAATCGTGCTATAACCAAAACGTTGAAGACAGAACCCGTGTTAAACGACGATCTACTGTATTTTATTTTACAACTTGGATAAAAAATGAAATTTCAAATAATTTGTTTTATTCATTATATTTACGTACTATTATTCTCATTTGTTTCTGAGTGATGTCCATAAATCAGTTTTATATTTTGTGTGTGTTAATGATAAGTATCTCTACCAGTGATTCAATCTAAGACTTGACCTTACTTAACCCTTTGACTGTTTCGGTCGTATATATACGTCTTACGAGCCACTGTTTCGGACGTATCAATACGCCTAAATTCTAGCGGCTTCAAATCAAATGGGAGAAAGCTGGTACGCCCACATATGAGAGAATAGGTCTGTGTGGTCAGTGTGCGCAGTATAAAAAAAATCCTGCAGCACGCAGTACATAATGAGAGAAAATAAAACTCCGACCATTTTTTTAGATTAAAACTCCGAATTTGAGGTGTATTTTCGTATAGTATTTATGGTTGTATTCTCTTTTTTATGGTCTCATTTGATAGAATGGACAACATGCTATAGAAATATAGATGATTTTGATTAGTTTTATGATGAAAACGACCTTGAAATTGAGCTCAAAGTAGGAGAAATGTTCGATTTTTGCAAATGTTCAAGAGTAAACAAATCACGCCACACGTCCAATACACATCAATTGGTGAGTCTAATATTCTTTCACAAGTGTACTGATATTATTTATACCATTTTTACAATAATGCAACAGGCTGCATAACGGTAAATCTTCTATTTTTATGTGAATAAAAATCAAAATAGAAAGCAAAAGTAATATAAGAGGGGCCTAAAGACGTGACTAATGAACAGATAACATTTTATTTTAGTGCCAGGAATGTCTGCATTGTTTATTCTAAACCCTATTTTGAAATTGACAACTTTTTTATTTTGCATGAAATTGGCCAAATTGCCAATTTCTGATCACTTTATTGGGTAGTTGAAATCGATAAATTAGTGGTTTCTTGTACTCAATCGATAGAACAAATGGAGTTCTAAAGAAATATCTATGAGTTTGGTCAACTGGAACAATGGAATTTACCGAAACTAGGGCTCAAAGTCGGCGAAATTGCCGATGCGTATATATTGCTGAGATCACTAACTTCGCGAGAGTGTAATTCCGTGAGTTTTCAATCAAATTTCAAACTTTTGGTGTCTTTACCATCGGGAAACGATTCACTATCATTTCATAAGAAAAAATAATTTTTTTTTTTTTTTTAAATTTTGCAACAACAGGAGAGCACTCAGGATTCAGGGTTGCGACAGTCAAAGGGTTAAGGGTGTACGTATTTGGTAGGAATTCAAAATGAGTGCTAAAATATTTTGTCTGTGGAAAAGGTGGATAGGATGGGGAGCAAATGTTTTTATCAGCATGCTGGCTGTCTCACTGAGGCAGGTGACCTAGAATAAGACAATACAGTCACTATCATTTAAATAACTGTATTGTAAGAAGTGTGCAAACATCACAATTCAAATGACCCTCTGAACTACAGCATCGTGATCTCTCAAGAGTACTGGCTTGATAACTAGACTGGTGTTGCAAGGTTGAGTATTCATATCAGTCTGTTATGAGGCAGTTCTAGGTGCTACAGCTCTGTTGGGAAAATAGTTGTTCAGCAATTTCTATTTTTGGTATGCTGAGCATGCTAAATTTCCTTGCTAAATATGTTACTCATTGCTATGATTACCTTTAACCCTTTGATGGTCCATACCCCATCATCTGAAACTTGTCCACAGGGTCTAAAAATCCATCCCTCTCCCCCTCCCCACCCCTCAAAAACAAAAAACAAAAACATAGATTTATATATATTTTTTTTATAACAAATCTTCAGTTTCTTACCAAGGCAGGGAGACCTGAAAAAGAAGGAACACTTTGATCATTATTCACTTCATCACTGTAGTCTACACTACAGTTATAAAACTGCAATATCAACACCTCTCCTTCAGAGAACAGGCACTGTGCTTACCACATCCAGGACTAAAGTCTGGCTTGCTGGTTTCCTTGAATCCCTTCATAACTGTTACCATGCTCACACTCCAACAGTACGTCAAGTCATAAAAACCATTTGTTTCCACTTGTTCTTATCTAAACACGCTCATGTACACTTGTTGAAAGTTGAAGTCCCTCACACACAAAACCGTCTTTACCCCTTTCCCCCAACCTTTCCTAGGCCAACCCCTACCTCGCCTTCCTTCTACTACAGATTTATATGCTCTCCAAGTCATTCTATTTTGTTCCATCCTCTCTAAATATCTGAGCCACCTCAACAACCCCTCCTCAGCCCTCTGCATAATACTTTTAGTAACCCCACACCACCTAATTTCCAGACTACGGATTCTCTGCGTTATATTCACACTGCACATTGCCCTCAGACATGACATCTCCACTGCCTCCAGCCATCTTGTTGCAACATTCATTGTTGCAACTATACTCTATACTATACTCTCATGCATTTCCCCTCTTTGCTTCCATAGATAATGCTCTTGTCTCCACAGACTCCTCAGTGCACCACTCGCCTGTTTTCCCTCATCAATTCTATGATCCACTTTGTCTTTCATAGACCCAACTGCTGACAAGTCTACTCCCAAATATCTGAATACATTCACCTCCTCCATACTCCCTTCCTCCAATCTGATATCCAGTCTATCATTACCTAAATTTTTTATCCTCATCACCCTACTCTTTCCTATTTTCACTTTTAATTTCCTTTTTTTACATGCCCTTCCAAACTCTTCCACCAACCTCTGCAACTTCTCTTCAGAATCTCCCAAAAGCAGTGTCATCAGCAAAAAGCAACTGTGACTACTCCCATTTTGTGTTAAATTCTTTATCTTTTAATCCCACACCTCTTGCCAACACCTGAGCCTTTGCTTCACTTACAATCCCTTCTTTTAATATATCGAATAACCATGGTGACATCACACATCCCTGTCTAAGGCCTACTTTTACTGGGAAATAATCTCCCTCTCTCCTACATGCTCTAACCTGAGCCTCACTATCCTCATAAACACACTTCACTGCTTTCAATAACCTACCTCCTATTCCATATTTTTGCAACATCTGCCTTATTGCCCTGCTATCAATCTTATAATATGCCTTTTCCAAATCCATAAATGCCAGAAAATTCTCTTTACCCTTATCTAAATACTGTTCACCTATGTTTCACTGTAAACACTTGGTCTACACACCAAAAGCCTCCTTGTTAATCTGCGATCCTGCCCTCCGTCTTTCTCTTAATTCTTTCAATAATAACTTTGACATACACTTTACCAGGTATACTCAACAGGCTTATTCCCTTATAATTTTTATTCTTTTGTTCCCTTTGCCTTTATACAAAGGAACTATGCATGCTTTCTGCCAATCCTTAGGTACCATACCCTCTTCCATACAATTTTTTTCTTTAATACGTCGACAGTTTCCCACCGAGGCAGGCTGACCCAAAAAGAAAGTAAAACCGTTCATCCAACACACTCGGCATCACTCATGCATAATCAGTGTCTTTGCAGAGGCGTTCAGATATGACAGTTTAGATGTAACTCCAATATCCCAAACCCTTCCTTTAAAGTGCAGGCATTGTACTTCCCAAGTAATTGTGCCAACTCCCATTTTGTATTTGATTCCCCATAATTTAATTCCACACCTCTCCTCAACACCCGAGCATTTATTTGTTTTACAACCCCATCAACAAATGTTAAACAACCATGGTGACATTACACATCCCTGTCTAAGACTTACTTTTACTGGGAAGTAATCTCCCTCTCTCCTACACATCCTAACTTGATCCTCGCTATCCTCATAAAAACTCTTTACCACATTTAGTAACGTACTACCTATTCCATACTTGCAGCATCTGCCACATTGCTCCCCTATCCACTCTTATCATAGGCCTTTTCTAAATCCATAAATGCAATGAAAACTTCCCTACCTTTATCTAAATACTGTTCACAAAATCAAAGTCGAGAACAACAAGTATTGGGCCCCTACTTAAACGGGATGGGTCCTACACAGATGACAGCAAGGAAATGAGTGAGTTACTTAAATCCCAGTATGACTCAGTTTTTAGCGAGCCACTAACCAGACTGAAAATCGAAAACCTAAATTAATTTTTTTTTATGAGTGCCACAGAACTTGACAGACACATGCCTTTCTGACATCACCACGACGCCAAATGACTTCGAAAAGGCAATAAATGACATGCCCATGTACTCCGCTCCAGGCCCAGACTCGTGGAACTCCGTGTTCATCAAGAACTGCAAGAAGCCCCTATCACATGCTTTTAACATCCTATGGAGAGGGAGCATGGACACTGGGATCGTCCCGCAGCTACTAAAAACAACAGACATAGCCCTGCTCCACAAAGGGGGCAGTAAAGCAATAGCAAAGAACTACAGACCAATTGTGCTAACGTCCCATATCATAAAAATCTTTGAAAGGGTTCCAAGAAGCAAGATCGCCACCCATCTTGATACCCATCAATTGCACAACCCAGGACAGCATGGGTTTAGAGCAGGCCGCTCCTGTCTGTCCCAACTACTGGACCACTACGACAAGGTCCTGGATGCTCTAGAAGATAAACAGAATGCAGATGTTATATACACAGATTTTGCAAAAGCCTTTGACAAGTGTGACCATGGTGTAATAGCACACAAAATGCGTGATAAAGGAATAACAGGAAAAGTTGGTAGATGGATCTATAATTTCCTAACATGTAGAACACAGAGTAGTAGTTAACAGAGTAAAGTCTGAGGCAGCTACTGTGAAAAGCACTGTTCCACAAGGCACAGTACTTGCTCCCATCCTATTCCTCATCCTCATATCTGACATTGACAGGGATATAAGCCACAGTGCTGTGTCTTCCTTTGCAGATGACACCCGAATCTGTATGACAGTGTCCACCGTTGAAGACACTGCAAGACTCCAAGCAGACATAAACCAAATCTTTAAATGGGCTGCAGAAAACAATATGAAGTTCAATGATGAGAAATTTCAATTACTACTCAGATACGGAAAACGTGAAGAAATTAAAATCTCATCGGAGTACAAAACTAATTCCAACCACATAATAGAGCGAAAAACTAATGTCAAAGACCTGGGCGTGATCATGTCAGAGGATCTCACCTTCAAGGACCATAACAAAGTAGCAATTGCATCTGCTTCAAAACCAGGGATGCCAAGCCCATGTTGACAATTTAGATCGCTTGTTCTATCTAGGCTGGAATATTGCTGCACACTAACTGCACCTTTCAAGGCGGGTGAAATTGCTGACCTTGAAAATGTGCAGAGAACCTTCACCGCACACATAAGTGCGATAAACCACCTCGACTACTGGGAACGCTTGAAGTTCCTAAACCTGTACTCTCTAGAACGCAGGCGGAAGAGATACATTATTATATACACATGGAAAATTCTCGAGGGCTTAGTACCAAACTTGCACACAAAAATCACTCCCTATGAAAGGAAAAGACTATGCAGGCGATGTAACGTCCCCCCAATGAAGAGCAGGGGTGCCACTAGCACGTTGAGGGACAACACAATAAGTGTCAGGGGCCCAAGATTGTTCAACTGCCTCCCAGCATACATCAGGGGGAGAACCAACAAACCCCTGGCTGTCTTCAAGCAGGCACTGGACAGGCACCTAAAGTCTGTACCTGACCAGCCAGGCTGTGGTCGTACGTTGGACTGCGTGCGGCCAGCAGTAACAGCCTGGTTGATCAGGCTCTGGTCCAACAGGAGGCCTGGTCACGGACCGGGCCGCGGGGGCGTTGACCCCTGAAATTCTCTCCAGGTAGACTCCAGGTAGACATATATGAAGGAGAGGTGTTAATGTTGCAGTTTTATAACTAGTGTAAGCATTCCTCTGGCATGACAGTGATGGAGTGAATGATGAAAGTTTTTCTTTTTCGGGCCACCCTGCCTTTGTGGAAAACAGCCGATGTGTTAATAAAAATAAATAAATATATGCTTCAGGGAGTAGGTGAGTTTCAATGGGGAGAAATAAATGGGATTATGTCAGGAGTATCTGAGAGAGTTAGAGCTAAGGAAGGGGTAGCAATAATGTTGAAGGATCAGTTAGGGAGAGGGAACATGAATGTATAAATTCAAGGATTATGTGGATTAAAATAAGGGTCGGATGTGAAAAGTGGGTCATAATAAGTGCGTATGCTCCTGGAGAATAGAAGAGTGTAGAGGAGAGAGAGAGAGAGAGATTTTGGGAGATGTTAAGCAAGTGTGTAGGAACTTTTAAGCCAAGTGAGAGTAATCGTGGTTGGGGACCTAAATGCTAAAGTAGGAAAAGTGTTTAGAGAGGGGGTGGTAGGTAAGTTAGGGGTACCAGGTGTAAATGATAATGGGGAGCATTTGATTGAACTTTGTATAGAAAGGGGTTTGGTTATAGATAACACATATTTTCAGAAAAAGAGGATAAATAAGTATACAAGATATGATGTAGGGTGAAATGACAGTAATCTGTTGGACTACATATTGGTAGATAAAAGACTGTTGGGTAGACTTCAGGATGTACATGTTTATAGAGGGGCCACAGATATATCAGATCACTTTTTAGTTGTAGCTACAGTGAGAGTAAAAGGTAGATGGGATACAAGGAGAATGGAAACAGCAAGTAAGAGAAGTGAAGATTTATAAACTAAAGGAGAAGGCAGTTAGGGTAAGATATAAACAACTGTTGGAGGACAGATGGGCTAGTGAGAGTATAATCAGTGGGGTAGAAGAGGTATGGGGTAGTGTGTTCAGCAGAAGTTTGTGGTTATAGGAAAGTGGGTGCGGGAGGGAAGAAGAGCGATTGGTGGAATGATGATGTAAAGACAGTAGTAAGAGAGAAAAAGTTAGCAAATGAGAGGTTTTTACAAAGTAGAAGTGATGCAAGGAGGGAGGAGTATATGGAGAGAAAAAAGTGAGGTTAAGAGAGTGGTAAAGCAATGTAAAAAGAGAGCAAATGAGAGGGTGGGTGAGATATCAATAAATTTTGTTGAAAATAAGAAAAAGTTTTGGAGTGAGATTAACAAGCTGAGAAAACCTAGGGAAAGAATGGATTTTTTTTTTTTTCAACAAGTCTGCCGTCTCCCACCGAGGCAGGGTGACCCAAAAAGAAAGAAAATCCCCAAAAAGAAAATACTTTCATCATTCAACACTCTCACCACACTCGTACAGTTAAAAATAGGAGAGGAGAGTTATTAAATGGAGAGTTAGAGGTATTGGGAAGATTGAGGGAATATTTTGAGGAATTGTTAAATGTTGATGAAGATAGGGAAGCTGTGATTTCGTGTATAGAGCAAGAACATAAGAAAGAAGGAACACTGCAGCAGGCCTACTGGCCCATGTGAGGCAGGTCCAAATCTCTAACGGCTTAAGCCAATGCCCCGACCCAGCCAGGTCAGGTTACATCCACTTAAGGAAGGAACACTGCATCTGACATAGTAGCACAAGCTAGTCAGGACCAACTCACACCCAACTGCACCCACTCATAATTATCTAGCTGACTACCTGGTCAGGTCACTTCCACTTAAGGAATTAGTACAGCTACTGACCTGGTAGTACAAGCTAGTCAGGTCCAAACTCACACCCATCCACACCCACCCATGTATTTGTCTAACCTATCTTTAAAACTACACAACGTCTTAGCATCCATGACGGTACTCGGGAGTTTGTTCCACTCATCCACAACTCTATTACCAAACCAGTGCTTTCCTATATCCTTCCTGAATCTGAACTTTTCCAACTTGAAACCATTGCTGCGAGTCCTGTCTTGGCTGGATATTTTCAGCACGCTATTTACATCCCCTTTATTTATTCCTGTTTTCCATTTATACACCTCAATCATATTCCCCCTAATTCTACGCCTTTCTAGAGAGTGCAGATTCAGGGCCCTCAGTCTATCCTCATGGGGAAGATTTCTGATACATGGGATCAACTTTGTCATCCTCCTTTGTACGTTTTCCAGTGCATTTATATCCATTCTGTAATACAGTGACCAGAACTGTGCAGCATAATCTAAATGAGGCCTAACCAAAGATATATAGAGTTGAAGAACAACCTGAGGACTTCTATTATTTATACTTCTTGATATGAAGCCAAGGATTCTGTTAGCTTTATTGCGAACACTTATGCACTGTTGTCTTGGCTTCAGATTACTACTAACCAGAACTCCTAAATCCTTCTCACAATCACAAGTAATAAGATCTGCATTATTCAGCTTATATGTGGCATGGTTATTGTCCTGCCCAACATTTAGAACTTTGCATTTGTTTACATTAAACTGCATCTGCCACTTCTCCGACCACTGCATCAGTCTATTCAAATCATCCTGGAGTGCTCTAATGTCCTCATTTGAATGAATTGGACGGCCTGTTTTGGTGTCATCAGCAAATTTACTTATGTTACTATTTATTCCCTCATCTATGTCATTTATGTAAATTGTAAACAACAGGGGGCATAAAACTGACCCCTGTGGAACACCGCTTGAGACGCGCCCCCATTCTGATTTCTCTCCATTTATACAAACTCTCTGCCGCCTATTTGTCAACCATGCTTCTACCCAGGAAAATATTTCTCCTATTCCGTGTGCCTCAAGTTTCCCCAGTAGCCTCTGACGTGGAACTTTATCGAAAGCCTTACTGAAGTCCATATACACAATATCATATTCATTACCATGATCTACCTCCTCAAACACCTTAGTGAAAAAAGTTAGTAAATTCGTAAGACAGGAACGCCCCTTAGTAAAACCGTGTTGAGATTCATTAATCAATGTATGCTTTTCAAGATGGCTACGAATTGCCTCAGCAATTATTGATTCCATAAATTTACCAACTATGGAGGTAAGGCTTATTGGTCTATACATAATTCGAAGCTAAGGATCTTTCACCTGCCTTGTAAATAGGTATTACATTTGCCCTTTTCCACTTGTCTGGCACAATGCCAGTTTGTAGTGATATATTGAAAAGATTTGCCAAAGGTTTGCTAAGTTCCTCTTTACATTCCTTTAAAACTCTTGCAAACAGTTCATCAGGGCTTGGGGATTTGTTAGGTTTTAATTTCTCTATTTGTCTGAGTACCATGTCACTAGTTACCCCAATCAAGCATAGGCTGTTCTACATAATTTATTATTTCTGGAATTCCGCTAGTATCTTCCTGAGTAAAAACTGAGAGGAAGTAAGTATTGAAAATTTCACACACATCCTTATCACTGTCCGTGATCTGTCCTGAGTTACAGTGGTACCTCGACTTACGATATTTTTTCATTCCAGAATGCTGTTCAAGTGCCATTACCAAACGAATTTATCTCCTTAAGAAATGTTGTAAAATAGACTAGTCCTTTTAGACCCCCAAAATTACACTTACAAAAGCATTTAAAAAAATAAACTTACATAAAAGGGTGAGTTTGGGGACCATCGTAAGTCGAGGTACCACTGTACTCTTAAGTGGGCCTATCTTGTCCCTAATCTTACTTCTGTATACCTGAAAGAACCCTTTTGGGTTAGTCTTTGAATCCCTTGCAACCTTAGCCTCATAATCCCTTTTTGCTTTTCTTATTTCTTTTTTATTTTTCTCTTTAATTGAAAATATTGATTTCTTATCTGTCCATCCCCTCTTTTGATATGCCTATATATACCTCTGTTTTGACCAATGAGATGTTTTAATCTATTGTTCATCCATTTAGGATCATTTTTTAGATCTAATTTCTCTACTTGGAACAAAAGTTGTCTGGGCAGCTAGAACTACGCTCTGAAAAACATCATATTGGCAACCAAAACCACCTACCTGACCCATAGTGAGGAAGAACCAGTTGTGAGTGTGGGGGAAGTTCGTGAGGCAGTGAGTAGAATGAAAGGGGATAAAGCAGCTGGGATTGATGGGATAAAGATAGAAATGTTAAAAGCAGGTGGGGATATAGTTTTGGAGTGGTTAGTGTTTTTATTTAATAAATATAAGGTACATAGGGAGTGGCAGAGAGCATGCATAATTCCTTTGTATAAAGGCAAAGGGGACAAAAGAGTTTAAAAATATAGGGAATAATTCTGTTGGTATCGTACCTGGTAAAGTGTATGGTAGTAATTTTTGAAAGAATTGGGTAAGGCCGGAGAACAGGAAGCGGATGAACAAAGGGGGGTTTAGGAAGGGTAGGGGGTGTGTAGACCAAGTGTTTGCAGTAAAATACAGGTGAACAATATTTAGTAAGGGTAAAGATGTGTTTATCAGGTATGGTTGGGAGACAGCAACCACCCAAAAGTACTACCATCCCCCCCCCCCCCCCCCCCCCCCCCCCCCCCCCCCCCCCCCCCCCCCCCCAAAAAAAAAAAAAAAAAAAAAAAAAAAAAAAAAAAAAAAAAAAAAAAAAAAAAAAAAAAAAAAAAAAAAAAGAAGAAAACTTCAAAGGGGATGTTTGAATGTGGGATGTTGTGGGAAAGTAAAAAAATGATTTAATTTATGAATGAAAAGAACGGGTGTCCCAAAAAGGACAAAGCGAAGGGGGTAGGAGAGTTTCAGTGGGGGGAAATAAATGGATTAGGTCAGGGGGTTTTAAATAGAAGCTAAAAAAGATGGCAATAATGTTGAATAATCAGTTATGGCAGGTAAAAAAGGAATATAAATGTAAAATTCAAGGATTAT
>WNWK01048490.1:0-13534 GCA_009830355.1 Cherax destructor
AAAAAAGCAGAGCTGGAACAAATCCAGAGATCGTTTACGGCTCACATTGAGCCTTTGGGAAACATCTAAATTATTGGGAACGCCTTCAAGTCTTGAACATGTACTCATTGGAGCGGAGGAGAGAAAAAATACATGATAATATATACCTGGAAAGTCGGGGCCTGGCCCCAAATCTGCACACTGCCATAACAACATACTGGGTAGAGATAGGGGAAAAAGGAAAATAAACCCAGTGAGGGGGGGGGGGTGCGGTGGGGACAATACGGGGCACTGTATTAACATCCGGGGTCCCAGACTATTCAACATCCCCCCAGAAGTATCGAAACACCCTGGAACCAGTGTAGAAGCCTTCAAGAGGAAACTGGACAATATCTTCTCAGGTCCAAAAAAAACCAGGCTGTGATGGATATGTGGGCCCGGCGGGCCCCCAGAAACAACACCCCTGGTTGACCAGGAAAGAAGAAAAACCCCTGGCCCATGGCCGGGCTCAAAAAAGTAGATAAACTCTCGAAACTCAAAAAAGGGGTATAGCAAAGGTAACATAACACCTGCTGTCTCTGTATTTGAGTGAAGAAGTCTACTGTGTGGGCGAAACTTTAAAAACAGTAAAGATCCCCCTTTGCACATGTCTTGATCATCGACCTGTCTGTATATTTTTTTTTTACCTTTTTCAACGTTGGGCGGCTACCATGTATAAAAAGGGTTGTACATATTTTTTTTATGCATTATTTTTTTTTTTTGTAATGTATCTTGCTGCCTGACCTTGTTGTTTCTTATCGATACTTCCCCCCAAGACTTGCACTTCTTTAATGTGTTTGTAAATATTTTTTTGTCTTGTTGATACAGCTAAGTATGACCCTTACCGGTTTAGCGCTTGATTTGATTATAACAATTGTTGACGTGCCCGTTATTGATGTTTGGCTTGACTCGTTCGAGCTCTTGTTTTCCTTGTACTTTTAATCAATTTTTTTTGGCCTAAAATTTAATTCCTTACGTGATGGGGGGTATTTGTTGATGGGAAAGTATGAGTACTGGGGGGTAATGGTGGGGGGGTAATGGTGGGGAGGAAAGAGGTGATGGTTCCCGTTTATGAGAGAAGTCACGTGGGACGCCAAACGGCGGTGAAAGGGTATTCTGCACATTGTTAAGAAAGTAGCGTGTATCTGTGACGCCAGTGATTCCACCGCAAAAAAGATGACGCTCCCACCGCGAAAAAGATGCCCCGCTGCTTAGGGAAATGTGTCACATTTTTGTCTTTATCCCAAAAAATTTTTTTTTGTGGTTTCAGAAACTTAAGAATGGGAACACTTCAGTACTGGCCCATGTTAGGTTAAGCACGTCCAAAAAAACCACACTCGTATACCCCCCCCAATATATGTTTGAAGCCACCCAAAGTTTTCGCCCTAATGACACTACCTGGAAGTTTGTTCCTCTACAAACTTTATTGGCAAACCAGTACTTACCAATATCGTTTCTAAGTCTAAAATTGTCCACCTGAATCCATTACTATGAGTCCTGTCTTGGTTAAATAAAAGTTAGGTTCACTTTGGTACGGGGAGGTTTTTTTTTCCTTTTATTTTTCGGGGAAAGTTAATCCAGTTGTGTGGTATAAAGTGACTTAAATATTGTAGATTAAAAAACAACTCTTACGTCAGAAATGTCTACGGAAAAAAAGTTTTGTAGTCTAGTTCATTTTGATAAAAAAAATGTCTTTGATCATTTGTGTTTGGGTGAGAGTTCTGCCAGGTGGGGCAGCGGGTCTCCAGCACAACACCTGATTGACCAGGCAAGCACCAGAAGCCTGGCCCATGGCCGGGCTCAAAAGTAGATAAACTCTCGAAACTCTTAAAAGGTAAATGTATATCAAAGGGCACCCCCCGGGGGCCCCTCAGAAATTTTCTTAATCGGGTTACTGGTTATGACTTTTGGGGAAAAATTTTAAAAATTTTTAATGTTCCATTTGATTGTTTTTAATTGAGGAATAATATTTTCATGTAAAAAATTTTTTTTGTTTGTCGCCCCCCACCACGAGTGACATGCATCAATTACAATGTTGCCTGGGTTTTGCCTGTTCCTGCACTGCCAGACGTGTCACTTTTGCGTTATTTGCTGTTATTGAATTTGCTTTTTTTAGATTTATGTAAATTACCTTAACCAATAAAAAACATTTTTTATTAGTGTAGGGAACTTTAGGAATTGACGCAAAAAAAGAGTTAGAAACAAACTGTGTACAATGAGGATGTGTTGCAGCTTATCCTTGTTGAAATTAAAAAATGTTGCGGCAGTGCGTCGGTCTGTCAGTTTAGGGGCCCCCTATTCGATCTCCCCGTCCATTCTTTGTATGTATGTATGTATGTATGTATATATATATATATATATTTTTGTCTGCCATTTAAAACTGGTAATTTGCAAGAACTCATCTAAAATTAAAATCCTTTCTAAAATTTTCTCTTATACTTTTAAAAAATATATTTTTTCATTTATGTTAATGTAAAATTTAAAATTTTTTTACCAAAAAAACTTTAAAAAACCCACCCCAACCTTATTACAACAAGCGCAATTTAATTTAGCCCCCCCCCAACTAAAATATATTTTAAAATACGTTAACATTAATTTAATAATAAACAAACACAATGGTTTTTTCTTATTTCGAATGATTTTTTTGGGGAAAATTTTTCATACACAAATTTTCACTTGTCTTTTTGGAATGAGCGTTGCTATTTAAGCCAAAATCCAAGTTTTACCCAATCGGCACGACAAAATATATATATATATATATATATATAAATGAAAAAAATCCGAAATCCTTGGAATTCCTCTATTTTTTTTTTGTGGTTGTCTTGCACACACACACAAAAAATATATATATATATATATATATATATATATATATATATATATATATATATATATATATATATATATATTATAATGGCAAGGTATTGAATATGTATATTGTATTTCCCATTTACTGACAAAAAGGGGGGCAGTGCGTAAATTCACACTTTCATTGACGATCAGTGAACGTGTATACACATTTACAAAAGCGCTCGCTGACTGTATATTCCCTTTAATTGAAAGACTGCTGAATGCATGTACATATACTTATTGACAAGGGCTTTGAATGTTTATTTACCTCTTCAGTGATAGAACTGAATTTTTTTATATTATACTGTTTTATTGACATTTGTGTTGTGCTTATAAACTTTTGTTTAAATTGTCATCCCCCCAAAAACAAAATTTTTTATAGCGAAAGAATGGTAAACACCCAAAAGGTGGTCTCCCCGGACTATAAACCCGGAGGTTGACGACCCCCGGCCCTGTCCATGACCAGGCATCGTGACGGTCGGGCCTGATCAACCAGGCCGTTTCTACTGGCCCCCCCTAAACCGACGTACGAAAACCCCCGCCCCTGGTCAGATACCTTTAGGTGCCTGTCCAGTTCCTTTTTAAGACAGGGTCTTTTGGGGGTCTTCCTTTTTTCTGGGCAATTGAACAGTCTTGGGCTCCCGGGCCTTTTTTGTTGTCTCTTAGCGTACTCATGGCGCCCCTACTTTTCATTAGGGGTATGTTAAACCCCTACCGGGGGTTTTTGGGGGGAAAAATTTCCTCAATAAAATAACCTTACATTGCATATGCGTTTTATTTCTCATTCGGTTTGGCGCTTTATTTGATTATAATAAATTTCTCATTGCCAAGACTACGTTTAATAAGGTGGTCGCTTAATATTCAACCCCAAAAAACCCTTGAGAACATTGAAAAAAAGGGGATTTAAAAGGGTTAAAAAAGGAGGTTGTGGGTCGAGTGCGTTTACTGCCAACACAATACTTCCTTCAGGGGTTGGGGGTCAGTGCTGCTTTACTGCCAACCAAACTTCCTTCACGGGTTGTGGGTCGAGTGCTGCTTTTGCCAACACAAAACTTCCTTCATGGGTTGTGGGTCGAGTGCTGCTTTACTGCCAACACAATACTTCCTTCATGGGTTGTGGGTCGAGGCTGCCGCCAACACAATCCTTCAGGGGTTTTTGGGTCGAGTGCTGTTTTCTGCCAACACAATACCTTCATGGGTTGTGGGTCAGTGCTGCTTTACTGCCAAAAATACTTCCCTTCATGGGTTTTTGGGTCGAGGCTGTTTTACTGCCAACACAATACCTTCATGGGTTGTGGGTCAGTGCTTTTTTTCTGCCAACACAATACTTCCTTATGGGTTGGGGGTCGAGTGCTGCTTTCTGAACACAATACCTTCATGGGTTGTGGGTCAGTGCTGCTTTACTGCCAACACAATACTTCCTTCATGGGTTGTGGGTGAGTGCTGCTTTACTGAACACAATACCTTCATGGGTTGTGGGTCGAGTGCTGCTTTACTGCCAACACAATACTTCCTTCATGGGTTTGGGGCAGTGCTGCTTTCTGCCAAACAATACTTCCTTCATGGGTTTGGGTCAGTGCTGCTTTACTGCCAACACAATACCTTCATGGGTTGTGGGTCGAGTGCTCTTTACTGCCAACACAATATTTCCTTCATGGGTTGGGGGTCAGGTGCTTTACTGCCAACACAATACTTCCTTCATGGGTTGTGGGTCAGTGCGCTTTACTGCCAACACAATTTCCTTCATGGGTTGTGGGTCAGTGCTGCTTTACTGCCAACACAATATTTCCTTCATGGGTTGTGGGTCAGTGCTGTTTACTGCCAACCAATCCTTCATGGGTTGTGGGTCGAGTGCTGCTTTACTGCCTCATTAACCATAGTGGTTTTTTCAAGAGTGGCATAAATGTTAGAGATGGTGTCACGTACTATCACGTATTAAATAAGACTCATATATAGTACCAGGTTATTTATTAAGACTTTCTTTTCCCCTGACGAAACTTGTCAATAAATATCCTAGTACATTCTGTGTGTCTTATTTCCCAAAAAAAAATGGTTGAGTTTGACTTGCCTCGTATATTTGGGTTTAACTGCAGTGCTCTTTTTTGTATGGTGAAACGCGGTAAATATGTTACCTAGCTACCAGCCAGACCGAACCCTGAGATGGCTCACCCATCTACCTAGCTACCAGCCAGACCGAACCTGCTGAGATGGCTCACCCATATACCAGCTACCAGCCAGACCAACCTGCTGAGAGGCTCACCCAAATCCCCGCTACCAGCCGACCTAACCTGCTGGATGGCCCCCCATACTACCCAGCTACCAGCCAGACCAACCTGCTGAGATGGCTCACCACACTACCTAGCTACCAGCCAGACCGAACCTGCTGAGATGGCTCACCCATACTCCTAGCTACCAGCCAGACCGAACCTGCTGAGATGGCTCACCCACACTACCTAGCTACCAGCCAGACCAACCTGCTGAGATGGCTCACCCATCCCCCACCTAGCTACCAGCCAAACCGAACCTGCTGAGATGGCTCACCCCCACTACCTGGGTATCCCCGACCAACCTGCTGAGATGGCCACCCATACTACCTAGCTACCAGCCAGACCGAACCTGCTGAGATGGCTCACCCCTACTACCTGCTACCAGCCAGCCGAACCTGCTGAGATGGTACCCCAAAACCTATCTGGCAGCCAGACCTAACCTGCTGAGATGCTCACCCACACTACCATCTGGCAGCCAGACCAACCTGCTGAGATGGCTCCCCATCCCCACCTATGCCAAATTTCGACATAACCCTAACTCTAGACTTTGAGAAAGCCATCGACGACAAGCCCATGCACTCAGCCTCAGGCCCAGACTCGTGGAACTATGTTTTCATTAAGAACTGCAAGAACCCCTCTCACGGGCCCTAAGTATGCTATGGAGAAGGAGCATAGACACAGGTGAGATTACACAATCAGTGAAAACAACGGATATGGCCCCACTCCACAAAGGTGGCAGCAAAGCAGTAGCTAAGAACTATAGACCAATAACTTTAACGTCCATATCATAAAAATCTTTGAAAGGGTTCTAAGAAGCAGGATACCAAACCACCTGGACTTCCAAATATTGCACAACCCAGGGCAGCATGGGTGTCAGAGCAGGTCGCTCCTGCCTCTCGCAACTGCTAGACCACTATGATATGGTTTTAGATGCACTGGAAAACAGAATGCAGATTAGTATACACAGATTTTGCAAAAGCCTTTGACAAAGTACGATCATGGTGTAATAACACAAAATGCATGCTAAAGGGATAAATGACAAAGTAGGCAGATGGATCTTCAACTTTCTAACCAATCGAAAAAAGAGTAGTGGTAAACAGAGTTAAATCGGATGCTGCCATAGTGAAGGCTCTCCCACAAGGCACAGTACTCGCACCTATCCGGTTCCTTATTCTCATATTAGACATAGCCAGGGATGTAAACCATAGCACTGTATCATCCTTTGCAGATGATACTAGGATCTGCATGAGTCATCCATTGAGGACACGGCAAATCTCCAAGAAGATATAAACCAAGTTTTCCAATGGGCAACAGAGAACAATATGATTAATGAAGACAAATTCCAACTACTCCGTTATGGAAAACTGGAGGAAATAATAGCGAGGACTGAGTATATTACAAACTCTAATCACACAATAGAGCGGAAGAGTAATGTGAAGGACCTGGGTGTGGTAATGTTCGAAGACCTCACCTTCAAGGACCACAACAATGCCACTATCACATCTGCGAGGAAACTGATAGGCTGGATAATGAGAACATTCAAGACAAGGGATGCTAAGCCAATGATCTTTTTTAAATCACTTGTTCTCTCTAGGCTAGAATACTGCTGCACATTAACATCCCCATTCAAGGCAGGGGAAATTGCAGATCTAGAGAATGTACAGAGAACCTTTACTGCACGTATAAGTTCCATCAAATACCTTAACTACTGGGAACGCCTGGAAGCACTAGACTTATATTCACTGGAGCGCAGGCGAGATAGATATATCATTATCTACACCTGGAAGATTCTGGAGGGACTGGTCCCTAATATGCACACAGAAATCACGCCATACGAAAACAATAGACTTGGCAGACGGTGCAACGTACCCCCAGTGAAAAGTAGGGGCGCCACTAGTACACTAAGAGAAAACACAATAAGTGTCCGGGGCATTACCAGTAGGCCTCTGGTTGTCTTCACGAGGGAGCTGGACAGATACCTAAAGTCAGTGCCAGATCAGCCGGGCTGTGGTTCGTACGTTGGACTACGTGCAGCCAGCATGTAAATAGTAGGGTGCTACCAATAAGAGATGGATAAAGACACGTAGGTACAATTCAGGTCATTAAAGGAAACTTCTCTCCAGATCAAACAAAAATGATCCTAAATGGATGAACAATAGATTAAAACATCTCATTGGTCAAAAGAGAGGCATATATAGGCGAATCAAAAGAGGAGAGGGGCAATTAAGTAATCAATATATTCAGTTAAAGAGAGAAATAAAAAAGGGAATAAGAAAAGCAAAAAGAGACTATGAGGTTAAAGTTGCAAGAGAATCGAAAACTAACCCAAAAGGATTTTTTCAGGTATACAGAAGTAAGATTAGGGACAAGATAGGCCCACTCAAAAGTTACTCAGGTCAGCTCACTGTCAGTGATAAGGAAATGTGTAGAATTTTTAACACTTACTTCCTCTCAGTTTTTACACAGGAAGATAATAGCGATATTCCAGAAATAATAAATTATGTAGACCAGGACGATAGTAAACTATGCACGATCAGGGTCACAAGTGACATGGTCCTTAGACAAATATTATTATTATAATCAAATAGAAGCGCTAAACCACAGGGGTTCCTTAGACAAATAGATAAATTAAAACCTAACAAATCCCCAGGCCCTGATGAACTGTATGCAAGGGTTCTAAAGGAATGTAAAGAGGAGCTTAGCAAACCTATGGCTAATCTTTTCAACATATCACTGCAAACTGGCATGGTGCCAGATAAGTGGAAAATTGCAAATGTAATACCTATTTTCAAAGCAGGAGACAGGTCCTTAGCTTCGAACTATAGACCAATAAGCCTAACCTCAATAGTGGGAAAATTTATGGAATCAATAATTGCCGAGGCAATTCGCAGCCATCTTGAAAAGCATAAATTAATCAACGAATCTCAGCACGGTTTTACAAAAGGGCGTTCCTGCCTTACAAATTTAATAACTTTTTTCACTAAGGTATTTGAGGAGGTAGATCATGGTAATGAATATGATATTGTGTATATGGACTTCAGTAAGGCTTTTGATAGAGTCCCACATCAGAGACTATTGAGGAAAATTAAGGCACACGGAATAGGAGGAGAAATTTTTTCCTGGATAGAGGCATGGTTGACAAATAGGCAGCAGAGAGTTTGCATAAATAGGGAGAAATCAGAGTGGGGAAGCGTCACAAGTGGTGTTCCACAGGGGTCAGTATTGGGCCCCTTGTTGTTCACAATCTACATAAACGACATAGATGAGGGAATAAATAGCGACATAAGCAAGTTTGCCGATGACACCAAATTAGGCCGTCCAATTCATTCAAATGAGGACATTAGAGCACTCCAGGAAGATTTGAATAGACTGATGCAGTGGTCGGAGAAGTGGCAGATGCAGTTTAATATAGATAAATGCAAAGTTCTAAATATTGGACAGGACAATAACCATGCCACATATAAACTAAATAATGTAGATCTTAATACTACTGATTGCGAAAAGGATTTAGGAGTTCTGGTTAGCAGTAATCTAAAACCAAGACAGCAGTGCATAAGTGTTCGCAATAAAGCAAACAGAATCCTTGGCTTCATATCAAGAAGCATAAATAATAGGAGTCCTCAGGTTGTTCTTCAACTCTATATATCCTTGGTTAGGCCTCATCTAGATTATGCTGCACAGTTTTGGTCACCGTATTACAGAATGGATATAAATGCTCTGGAAAACGTACAAAGGAGGATGACTAAGTTGATTCCATGTATCAGAAATCTTCCCTATGAGGATAGACTGAGGGCCCTGAATCTGCACTCTCTAGAAAGGCGTAGAATTAGGGGGGATATGATTGAGGTATATAAATGGAAAACAGGAATAAATAAAGGGGATGTAAATAGCGTGCTAAAAATATCTTTTATTGACAGGACTCGAAGCAATGGCTTTAAGTTGGATAAATTCAGATTCAGAAGGGATATAGGAAAGCATTGGTTTGGTAATAGAGTTGTCGATGAGTGGAACAAACTCCCGAGTACAGTTATAGAGGCTAAAACGTTGTGTAGTTTTAAAAATAGGCTAGATAAATATATGAGTGGGTGCGGGTGGGTGTGATTTGTACCTGACTAGCTTGTGCTACTAGGTCAGATGCCGTGCTCCTTCCTTAAGTGAATGTAACCTGACCTGGCTGAGTCAGGGCATTGGCTTAAGCCGGCGGGAGACTTGGACCTGCCTCGCATGGGCCAGTAGGCCTGCTGCAGTGTTCCTTCTTTCTTATGTTCTTATGTTCTTATAAGGGTAAGGGCAAATTAAAACCCCTGGGAAGCCTGGAAATTATGCCCACAGGTAACATTTACACTAACTGCACTAGACAGTTCACATTCCCTGCCACTGTTAAGAGGGCGTTCCAGTTATTAAACCATTCGTGGTCCTAATTTACGATCGTTGCATCACACAAGTCACTGTAAATGAAGACAGACGAATAATGGTATTACTGAAATGTAGCCAAATAGAGAATATTGCTGGACACAAGATTGTCTCAGCAGCACGTCCTCCGTGCTGCATACCAGGCAGGACAGCACGTCCTCCGTGCTGCATACCAGGCAGGACACACGTCCTCCGTGCTGCATACCAGGAAAGGACAGAAATCCTCCGTGCTGCATACCAGGCAGGACAGCACGTCCTCCGTGCTGCATACCAGGCAGGACAGCACGTCCTCCGTGCTGCATACCAGGCAGGACAGCACGTCCTCCGTGCTGCATACCAGGCAGGACAGCACGTCCTCCGTGCTGCATACCAGGCAGGACAGCACGTCCTCCGTGCTTCATACCAGGCAGGACAGCACGTCCTCCGTGCTGCATACCAGGCAGGACAGCGTCCTCCGTGCTTCATACCAGGCAGGACAGCACGTCCTCCGTGCTGCATACCGGCAGGACAGCACGTCCTCCGTGCTGCATACCAGGCAGGACAGCACGTCCTCCGTGCTTCATACCAGGCCGGACAGACGTCCTCCGTGCTGCATACCAGGCAGGACAGCGTCCTCCGTGCTTCATACCAGGCAGGACAGCACGTCCTCCGTGCTTCATACCAGGCAGGACAGCACGTCCTCCGTGCTTCATACCAGGCAGGACAGCACGTCCTCCGTGCTGCATACCAGGCAGGACAGACGTCCTCCGTGCTGCATCCAGGCAGGACAGCGTCCCCCGTGCTGCATACCAGGCAGGACAGCACGTCCTCCGTGCTTCATACCAGGCAGGACAGCACGTCCTCCGTGCTGCATACCAGGCAGGACAGCACGTCCTCCGTGCTTCATACCAGGCAGTAAAAGGACACAATTGCAACTAATGTGACATTTTATTGTGGCAACGTTTCGCTCTCCAGGAGCTTTCTCAAGCCGTTACAAGCGATAAATGGACATAGTTGGTATATATATACTGTCAAGGTGAGGTGAAAACACTAGTGGTGTTAGAAATAGTAGTGATATAAGTAGTATTAGTAGTAGTAGTAGTAGTAGTAGAAGTAATACAATAAGGTAGTACAATCAATATGCACGTGAGTAAAAGGTGATAAAACAAATACTTGGGTAGTATAACAATAGGTTAGACAAATATTTCTGCTGGAGGTTGAAATATAAAAGGCCAGTAGGAGTGTTCCACATCTACGATGTGCTAAACTAACAGGAGAGACTATGTGATGGTAGGGTTTACTGTTTTCAGGAGGATTCTTGCTAAGACTTCAGAGATGGTGAAGCTGCCTTTGTTTTGTTTAATTGTGTTAGAAACAGAGATAAGTGCTGATTCAAGGCATTTTCGACTACGGAAATTAGTTTCTTTGATTACTAGTCGGGCGTCTTTGAATTTCATGAGATGATTGTTGGAATTTCGGTGTTGTACGCAGGCGTTGTTCAGGTTATCGTTTCTGCATGCATTCATGTGTTCATTGATGCGTGTCTCGAGGTTTCTTGCTGTTTCTCCTACATAAATTCTGTCGCAGCCTCCACAGGGTATAGTGTAGACCCCTGCGTTGACTGGTTCATGGTGCTTGGATCTAGTCTTGGTTAGATCCTTAATAGAAGTACTGGAAGCGATGGCGACTCTAGTGTTAGCTTGTGCAAATACTTTAGAAATGTTGGATGCAACCTGGCTGTTGGGAAGAATTATAACTTTGTTTGGAGTGGAATTGACGCGTGGAGAATTAATGATCTGAAGAGCTCTTTTCTTGCAATCTTTGATGAAAAAGGAAGGAAAATGTAAATCAGTGAAGGTTTGGTGAATGTATGTACATTCCTCGTCAAGAAACTCAGGACTACAAATTCGGTAAGCTCTTAGGAAGAATCCGATGATGATACCTCTTTTGGTCTTAGTATCTTGACTGGAATAGAAATGTGGAGGTCATTTTTATTTGTAGGTTTCGGTAAACTTGAAATCTTAGGTTGTTATCTACTTTGTGGATGAGGACGTCTAGAAAGGGTATCTTGTTATTGGACTCTTCTTCTAGTGTAAACTGGATCGCCGGTTCAACTGCGTTGAGCCTTGCCTGAAGATTCCGTACATCAAAACGTTTGGGAGTTATTACGAGGACGTCGTCTACGTAACGTAACCAAGTGACGCTTGAGGGGACGATGTTGGCGAAGTGTTCAGCCTCTAGGTGTTCCATGTATAAGTTAGCTAAGACGGCACTGATGGGGGACCCCATTCCCATGCCGTATGTTTGTTTGTAGAGCCTGTTACTGAAAGAAAAACAGTTGAAATTAACACAGAGTTCAATAAGGTCAACAAAATATAATCTGGCCTTTTATATTTCAACCTCCAGCAGAAATATTTGTCTAACCTATTGTTATACTACCCAAGTATTTGTTTTATCACCTTTTACTCACGTGCATATTGATTGTACTACCTTATTGTATTACTTCTACTACTACTACTACTACTACTAATACTACTTATATCACTACTATTTCTAACACCACTAGTGTTTTCACCTCACCTTGACAGTATATATATACCAACTATGTCCATTTATCGCTTGTAACGGCTTGAGAAAGCTCCTGGAGAGCGAAACGTTGCCACAATAAAATGTCACATTAGTTGCAATTGTGTCCTTTTACTTAACATATTGTCGGTAATTCTACCAATATTATTACATACCAGGCAGGACAGCACGTCCTCCGTGCTTCATACCAGGCAGGACAGCACGTCCTCCGTGCTTCATACCAGGCAGGACAGCACATCCTCCGTGCTGCATACCAGGCAGGACAGCACGTCCTCCGTGCTGCATACCAGGCAGGACAGCACGTCCTCCGTGCTGCATACCAGGCAGGACAGCGTCCTCCGTGCTGCATACCAGGCAGGACAGCACGTCCTCCGTGCTTCATACCAGGCAGGACAGCACGTCCTCCGTGCTGCATACCAGGCAGGACAGCACGTCCTCCGTGCTGCATACCAGGCAGGACAGCACGTCCTCCGTGCTGCATACCACGCAGTACAGCACGTCCTCCGTGCTTCATACCAGGCCGGACAGCACGTCCTCCGTGCTGCATACCAGGCAGGACAGCACGTCCTCCGTGCTTCATACCAGGCAGGACAGCACGTCCTCCGTGCTTCATACCAGGCAGGACAGCACGTCCTCCGTGCTTCATACCAGGCAGGACAGCACGTCCTCCGTGCTTCATACCAGGCAGGACAGCACGTCCTCCGTGCTTCATACCAGGCAGGACAGCACGTCCTCCGTGCTGCATACCAGGCAGGACAGCACGTCCTCCGTGCTGCAGTACCAGGCAGGACAGCACGTCCTCCGTGCTGCATACCAGGCAGGACAGCACGTCCTCCGTGCTTCATACCAGGCAGGACAGCACGTCCTCCGTGCTGCATACCAGGCAGGACAGCACGTCCTCCGTGCTTCATACCAGGCCGGACAGCACGTCCTCCGTGCTGCATACCAGGCAGGACAGCACGTCCTCCGTGCTTCATACCAGGCAGGACAGCACGTCCTCCGTGCTTCATACCAGGCAGGACAGCACGTCCTCCGTGCTTCATACCAGGCAGGACAGCACGTCCTCCGTGCTTCATACCAGGCAGGACAGCACGTCCTCCGTGCTGCATACCAGGCAGGACAGCACGTCCTCCGTGCTGCATACCAGGCAGGACAGCACGTCCTCCGTGCTTCATACCAGGCAGGACAGCACGTCCTCCGTGCTGCATACCAGGCAGGACAGCACGTCCTCCGTGCTTCATACCAGGCAGGACAGCACGTCCTCCGTGCTTCATACCAGGCAGGACAGCACGTCCTCCGTGCTGCATACCAGGCAGGACAGCACGTCCTCCGACACCACAGTCGTGGTGTCGTGTCGTGGGTGGTCACGCGGGGTGGAGCTCCGTCTTAAATTGCGTTTACTGATAGTAGCTGAGGAGACA
>WNWK01048491.1:0-13534 GCA_009830355.1 Cherax destructor
AGGGCGGGGTGGTCATTCATTTGTAAAGGGTATGGTAAGGAAATGTGGTGTCACTCTTCAAAAACAGCAGGAGGTCATGCAATAAAAGGTAAGTTCCTCGCTCTAATAATTAATAATTAAATGGAACAGTAAATATTTGTTTTTTTTTATAATCTAATAATTGTTTTATGTCTAATAAATGGATTAAGAATTTGCTTGCTGAATTTTCCCAAATGCTTCAACCACTAGGCTTATTTCCCAGAATGCTACTCCCAGCCGACGCGGCAGGGCGTTTGGGGGGGCAAAGCCGGGATTTTCAAGGATAGCTCCTGATAAAAAGAGGCTGCCCAGGTCACGACTGAACAGGACTCTGTGGGGAATGGTCTGGGAAGATTCCAGAGCGGCGAGGGGGCATCCCAGTGCATCGTTTCAGTGTAAACAGTGGAAGTTTTGTGCAGTTTGTGGGGGTTTGGGGGGCCTGGGGAGTGCCCCCCAAATCAGGCAAAAGACAGGGGTTCCCCCCCCACGTCGCCGGGGGAGGGGGGGGGGGGCGTGTGGGTGAAGATGAAGGGAACACTGGTTTGAAGAATCACATCCCCCAATTTTTAAAGATGTGGGGAATCAAATAAATGTTGTGTTTGTTTTAGGCAGGACAGTGTAAAAAAAGTGCAAAATAAATGTCAGGGAAGTCCCCCTTTCCCCCCCCTCCCCGGCTGCCCCTTGTGTGGTAAACAGTGACCTCTCAAAACCCCCCTCCCCCCTGCGCCTCCCCCACCCAATTTTCCCAGCCCCCCAACTTAGAAATTTTTTCCCCCCCCAGCCCAGATGTCAGCGAGGGCCCGGGATGTGCCGGGCCCCACAGGAACTTCCATGCAGAGACAGCACCGGGGAGTTCACTACGGGGCGCTGTCAGGTGTGCCACAGGCAGTGTCCCACTCTTTCCCTCAATTTTCCCAACATCCGTCCCGGTGGATGTTTGCCCAAGGTTCCAGGGGGGAAAACCAACAGCTCCCTCCCAGCAGACAGGGGGGCCTGGGATCTGCAATAAAACCCCCACCACCAGGACGTTGCCCGCCCCAAAGGGCAGCTCCCTCGGGCTTTTGGGGTCGTTTACCTTTCTTTGGGACCTCAAAGGAGGGTCGATGGTGCTCCTGCAAAACATATCCGGGCCAACCTGCTGCTGTTTGCAATGGCTGTCGGCTGTCCTGCCGAAGAGGGACAGGCACCTAGCAACATCTGTTGTTGGGGCAAAATTTCTTTGCTATTACTCTGTAATTTTTTTCATGATTGTAACCATGTATGAACATGTTTGATTCATTTTTTGTAACTGTCATGATTGTGAAGATTAGTTCTCCTTCAACTTGTCATGAGTGTGAAGCTCCCCCTGGGCTCATTCCCTTTTAACTTGGTCATAATTGTGACCAGATCATTCATTACCACTGTAATTTGTTCAGCTATAAAAACTTTGAAGCCCAGTCCCTGGACCAATTATGTACCTCTGTAATCTTTTGACTACCGCCCACACCATGGGTAGGGGGTGCATAATAAAGATAATTAACAATTAGTGTCCCCCCTTTTAAATAAGAGGGAAATTGTTAATACAAAAATAATGGAAACTTAAATGTGTTTGGGGTTTTGAAGCTCTGCCAAATTTTTTTTTAAATATGGGAAGAATTAATAGATGTTTTGTAAAGATACCGTTATTGGAATTCCCAAGTAATGTAGAAAGTTAAGATGGTGAAAATTATTTCATTTTTTTTTGCGATACTTAAAAATTTAAACTTATGGAGCAGCCCTTATATTCAATGTAATAATTTATTTCTCCTGTCATGTCTAAGGAAAAGTGGCTCCAATTCAAGTGCGTACATTGCCTCATTTGGGAATTTAACAGCCATTTACATAGGTTCAAAAATTTGCTAATTATGTAAAGATAAATTGCATGAGATTTGGTCTGATAATGAGGTATTCTTACAATGGATTCATAATGGTAACAATAAGATTGTGACATTCAACACGAATCCTGAAATTAATCAAATGCAAAAAAGAAATAAAAAGAATTTGGGTTAACATTTATTATCATTTAATCACATATCTGGTATACCTGGAGAGGGGTTTGGGGGTAAACGCCCACGCGGCCCCGGGCTGTGACTAGGTATCATGGTGGATCAGGGCCTGATCAACCAGGCTGTTACTGTTGGCCGCACGCAAACCGACATACAAACCCCAGCCCGCCTGGTCAGGTACTGACTTTATGTGTTTGTCCAGTGCCCCTTTTTGAAGACAGCCAGGGTCTATTGGTAATCCTCCTTATTTATGCTGGGGGCAGTTGAACAGTCTTGGGCTCCTGACACATATTGTGTTGTCTCTTATCGTGCTAGTGGCACCCCCGCTTTTCAATGGCCCGGGTGTTTTAAACCCGCCGATCTTTTGCTTTCATAGGGAGTGATTTTCGTGTCAAGTTTGGTACTAATCCCCCTAAGGTTTTCCAAGTGTATATGATCATGTATCTCTCCCCCTTGCGTTCTAGGGAGTACAGGTTGAGGAACTTTAAGCGTTCCCAGTAATTAGGTGTTTTATCACATTTATGTGCCGTGAAGGTTCTCTGTACATTTTCTAGGTCCTTTTCACTAGCCTTGAAAGGGGCCGTTAGTGTGCAGCAATATTCCAACCTAGATAAAACAAGCGACCTGAAGAGTGTCATTATGGGTGTGGAAAATATTGGTATTTTCCGAAAGTTGTAATTGATAAACTTTCCAATATGAACAGATATCCTTAATTTTACCGCTGGTACATGGGGAAAGAAAAAAACCATCATACCAGCGGGGGGGGAAGGGGGGAAAAGGCTGGGCAGGGAGGAGGTAGAGGGGAATAGGCAAAAGTGAACAGCGAGCCCCCAGCCGGTATCCGGTGATGGGATAGCGGCGGAATTTGTCATAGACGTCCCCAAATCCGGTTTAATTACCTCCTTTTGTAATGTGGAGGGGAAAATCCAGGGAAGCAGCGAATATAAAAATGGGGCAATCGGTCCAGGAGGTCCAGTAATCGGACAATAATTGTGAAATAAGGTGCCCGGCGAAAAAACGCGGTCATAGGCCTATTTTGAACTGAGTGAAATAACCATACGGCAGGATAAAGTCGTAACCCTGATGCAGGGAATTTTTTAGAAGAGACTGAAATATATTCAAATGAACTTTGGGAAATGGTGAATACAGTGAAACCGATTTGTAAATAATCAGGGTTGATTGTACCGGGTGAGGGCTAGCTTGGTTACGCCATCCCCCGACCGCCATATTGGACGCGGTTGAAATGAACTAACATATCCGTTATCTACCCCAAAATCCAAGTACGAGACTGTGAATGTGTATAAACTAGTGGGGCATTAACCCGGGGATATATGTAATATGTAAAGTTATACGTATAAACAGTAAAAAAGGTCGGATTAGTGAGAGGATCTGATTCGCTACCCCGCCCAAACCCAAAATGTTAACTAACGCTCGGTCTCGGGGGGCGTATAAGAGTCCCCACGGAAATTAACCTTCCTTGACTCGACGAGCCCTAATACCATCGCGATCGAATCAGATCGCAGGAGGACGTCAACAAGGGAAACGACCCCCTCATCTAAAGCTAAGTACCATACTGTCGTCTTTATTGTTGGCCAATGATATTACGCACAGTAGATTTTACTTTAGCTAGGTCAACGATCTACGATACCCCGCTATGATGCTGTTAATTAGGTGAGTGTTGGTCATGAATTTAACAAAGTGTTCTCTCCCTCTTCTCCGGAGTGATCAGTTGTTTAATAACCAATACAGTCCACTTAAATTTAATATAACATAACTATAATAAATATCTTCTCAGATTTATTTATCTGGCCCAGAGTGCAGGGGGCTAACGGGGAATATTGAAGGTACCCTGGGTGCGGCCAGGAGCGGGTAAAGTTCTCACATCCCTTTAAAGGGAATGACTGCGGTAAAATTATACGAGTCTGTCATCTCCTGGGGGTTTGTTTATTGCTAGTGGCGTGTCCCAGATAGACTTCTCTCTCACAATTTCCCACAATGGGTTTGGGGCATCCTTTTTGGGGAAGGGGTTTCCCCATTATTCACCCCTTTTTTTTAGCAAAGGGATTGATAAATGTTATGGTTTTTGAAGGTGAGATTTCTGACATGATACCTCCCAGGTCTTTTAATTAGCTTGATTTTGGGGGGAATTTTTTTTTATACTCTGATTTTTTTTTTTAATTTTCCCTTTTTTCCATTTGGGAAAAAAATTTTAAAATTTTCGCTTTGAATTTTATTGTTTTCTTTCTTTTAAAAGGGTTTGGTTGATGTCTCCCTAGTTTTGGTGTCTTAAATGGAGGACACTGTCATGCAAATTGGGGCCCCGCAAAAGAAGCCCGGCGCGTGGTTTATATCCTTCTATGTCAGATATGGGAGAAAAAAGGGGAGGGTACTGTGCCTTGAGGGAGTTTTTCACCAAAAGCCGCCTCAGACTTTTTTTTACTACTACTCTTTGTTTTTTCTATTTGTTGGGAAATTATAGATCCATCTACCTTTTTTTCTGGTTATTCCTTTATCACGTATTTCGTGTGCTATTACACCGTGGTCACACTTGTCAAAGGCTTTTGAAAGTCGTGTATATTACATCTGCGAAACCACCAGGATGATAACAGATCAATATTTCCCCCCCGGAAAAAAAAATCCTCAGGAAAGATAGGGGGAGAAGAGGGGGAGGAGTTGCACTGCTCATTAAGAACCGGTGGGGATTTGAGGAAGTGGAAGGAATGGATGGAATGGGCGAAAAAGGGGTCATAGAAAAACCCCGTCTAGAGCCAAAGGTGGAAAATTTTTTTAATGTACAACCCCCCCACAGAACTGCAGAAGGCCAAGAGAAGAATACGACGAGAGCAAAAAGCAATGGTAGACACACTAGCCGAGGGCGAAGGCCCCCCATGGGGAGAGAAAAATTACTGTTATGGGTGTTTTAACAAAAGGAATTGACTGGGAAAACCGGGGGCCACATGGAGGCCCAATCATGGAGAGAAATGATGGAAGGGAAAACTTCACATCAACATTTTAGAGACACTACCAGAGAGAGGGGGGAACCCAAGGGCTGGGCCTAGTATTCACCTTGAGTAGTTCCCGGGCACAGGGATATCATGTATAAAAGGGCCCCCTTTGGGGGGGGGATCATTTGGTTCTGCTTTTTTATTATATAGTTGAGCTACAAGTGGAGAGGGGAGCGGGAAAAAGGGGAAGGGGGGAAAAAAGAAACTACAAAAAAAGGGGGGGTACAAGGCAAAGGAATTTTCCCACAAGATTCAGTGGGAGAAGAATTAAGGAAAAACAGTAAAAGAAATGATGGAATATGTGACAACCAAATGCAAAGAGGCAGAGGAGAGGAAAAAAAGGGAAAGGGTTTTTCCCCCGGTAAACAAAATAACGGAAGACCAGAACAGGGCCTTGGTTCACCCAAAGGTGTGGGGGGGAAAAAAAAAATGCATGAGAGCAGAAAAAATACAGAAGACAAAGGACCCAGGAAAATAAAGAGATTGGAAGAGCCAGAAACGAATATGCACAGGTAAAAAAGGGGGTCAGCGACAATACAAAATGATAAACATAAAAAATAAAACTGCCCCAAAAACTGTTGTATAGCCACATCAGGAGGAAAACAACAGTAAAGGGGCCGGTAATCAACTGAGGAAGGAAGGTGGGTTGTTCAAAAAAACACCAACTCAACATGAGATTTAAAGAAGTATTTACAGAGGAGACAGGAAGGACTCCAGGAATTCACAATAGGGAGGTATACCAACAAGTGCTGGATGAAATAAAACAACCCCAGGAGGAGGTGAAGGCTGTTTTTTAACTCGATACCTCAAAGCGGTGGGACCTGACAACATTTCTCCATGGGCCCTTTAAAAAGGGAGCAGAGATGTTAAGGGGCCACAAAAAAAAACTTCAACACACCCCTTAAAAAGGGCAACACCTGAGGTGGGGAAAGGGGGAATGGAAAAAGTAGCCCCAAATTTTTTTAAAAAAGGACAGACACGAGGCATTAAACTACAGACCTGTGCCCCGGCGTGTATATTATGCAAAGTCATGGGGAAGATCAGGGGGGAAAAGGGGGGGCACCAAAAGACACAAGCTTATTAACGAAACCCAAACACGGTTTCGGGGAAAGGGGAAAATCTTGTCACAAACCTACGGGAGTTTTTTGACAAGGTAAAGAAGTAAGACACGAGAGAAAAGGGGGGGATAGACTCATTTTTTTGGGGCTGAAAAAAGGGTTCAAAGTTCCTCACAAGAGGTTAATGCAAAAGCTAAAAATCAGGACACGTAAGGGGAAAAACATTGCAATGGGGGTCGAAATACCCCTGACGGGGGAAGGCAACAACGGTCATGGTATGACGAGGTGTCAGAGTGGGCACCTGTGACGAGGGGGGTTCCAGGGGGCAGTCCTAGGACCTGTATTTTTTGGTATTTTTAATGACAAAGGAAGGGATAGACCAGAAGTGTCCCTTTTTTCAGATGGGAAGTTAATGGAAAATTAAATCACCCTGAGGATCAGGCAGGACTAAAAAAGACCAGACAGGCTACAAGCCTGGCCCCGAAAACCCCCAAAAATTTTAAACCCCCCTGCCAAATGAAAAATCAAAAGATCGGGGAAGGGCAAAGAAGACCGAAAGAGTATAATCTAGGTGGCCAAAGACTGCAAACCTCACTCAAGGAAAAATATCTTGGGGGAAATTCCCAGACATCTCCGAGGAAACATCAATCAGATAATCGGCATACGGGCGGCTGGCAAACCCAAAATAGCTTTCCCCAAACCCCACAAAGGGGAAACGTTCAAGATTGTACACCATATACGTCGGGGCCCCTACTGGGAGCACACCAGTTTGGAACCCCCCCTGGTCAACGTAGGAAATTAGAAAAAAGGAAAAAGGTTTTTAAACCCCAAGACTAGTCCCAGAGCAAAGGGGGATTGTCCTAGAAGAAAGGTTAAAAAGGGGGGAACTGGGGGGGGTTAAGCAAAAAAACAAAAAAAAGGGGAAAGGGAAAAGGAAAAAAGGGTTAAAAGGGGGGAAAAAAAACATTGGAATTAAACCCAAATTTATAAAATACCCTTTTTGGGGGAAAAAATTAAAGGGGTAAAAAGGGGGGAAATTTTAAAGAAAAAAAGGGAAAGGGTTCAAAAAAAGAAAAAAAAGGGGAAAAAAAAAAACAAAAAAAAAACAAAAAAAAAGGGGTCACAATAAAGTTTTTTGGGGAAAAAGTTGGGAAAAAAAAAAAAAAACCCCCAAAAAAAAAGTCAAAGGGATGTTAAAGTATTTCTTGTCATAGAGTTGTCGGGGGAAATGGAATAGCCTAAAAAATGACGTAGTGGAGGCGGGAAACCCCATAGTTTTAAGACGAGGTTTAAAAACCATGGAGCGGGGGAAAAAAAGGACCTAGTAGCAATCAGTGAAGGGGGGGGGGGCCCGGAGCTATGAATGGGCCCTGCAACCACAAATAGTGAGACAAAAACCCCCCCTTAGCATCAAAAAAAAAGAAAAATGTCCAAGGGTACAGCTCTGCCGCTCTTCCCCCCTTTTTCCCCCCCCTCAAGGCCATCGTCAACATTCGTCCGATCCAACCACTAGACAAAAAAAAATAACAACCCAAAATTTTGTTCCCCAGGAACCCATACTTGTCCTACCCCCCCCCCATCCATACAGACTCTTTAACCCTTTCCCCCTTCATTACAAAAAAAAAAAACTTTTTTTCTCTTTTTTTTTGTACCCCTATGCCCCAACCCCCTTTTCCGGTCCAAGCAAAAAACCCCCAAAACGCCCACTGACATACCCCCATATGAACGGGGAAAAGGGCCCCTTTTCCCCCAAAACCCCCTACAGTTCCCCAATTCCCCAACACGTCCATACAGACGGCTGACAGAGCTTGTACCCTTTCCCCCCAAACCCCCCTCCTCCTGCAGGGCCCCCAAAAAAATAGGGGGAAAATCTAAAACTATATACATTTCCCCCCCCGGGGCATCATCTTGTACCCCCCCCCAAAATCAAAACCCCGGGGGTCTTAAACACAGACCCCCTCCCCGCTTGCCACTACCCTCCCTAACCATACCCACACTTTCCCCCTAGGGCAGGACGAAATAAACCTTATGGTACACTTGATATCAAACCAAAACACGAGCACGAACCATCCCCCCAAAAATCATAAAAAAGGCTCTCGATGCAAAACCTGTGTAAAAAGAGAAGCCCCTTTTCCCCCCACCCTTGGTGGCACTTTCCCCTTTCCCCAAGCCATTTCCCCCCCCTTTTCCCGTCATATTTTTGGGAAAAACTGCAGTACCACCCCCACTTCATCCCCATCCTCGACCCTCTCTAATTTATTTCCTTCAGCTTCTCCGGATTGTTTACCACCAACAAAACCCCAACATTGCTTCCTCTTCTTCACCTTTACCCCCCCAAAACTCCTCACCCCCGCATTACCTGCCCTCCCAAAATGCCAGGGTTTCCCCCCCAACCACAAATTCCTGTTTGACAAAAATCGCCAACAATCTCCTCTCCCGTATCAACCCCACCCCCTTCTCTAACCCATCTCACCCAAAACCCTTTTCCCACCCAAAATTCCACCAAACTCCAAATAAAAAAAGAACCCTCTTCTGTAACCCAAACCCCGTCCCCCCTTCTACCAAGGGGTAAAAACCCCCCCCAAACCAAAAACGGGTATAAATTAAAGTGTTTACTACCACCATTTTTTTAAAAGGGGACCCCCCCAGGCCTCCAACCCCCATCCTCGCAAAAAGCCGCATCAACTATTTTTCCCCAAAAAATTTAAAATTTTTTGGGGGGCCCCCAAAAGGTCATCCATAAAAAAATTTACCCCATAGATCTTTAAACTATCTACCTGTACCCCCCCCATACCTTGTCCCCAATGCCCTCCACCCACGCCCCCCCCCCCAAAAAAGCCTAGATTTCTTCCTATTTACCCTCTAGTCCCCCCCCCAAAAAACCTCAATGACGTCATTAACCTTAGCCAAACCCCCCACTTCCCACCAGGATCATGGATATCCTACTATCCACGATCCGAGGGCCAACTTAGAACCCCCCTCCCCCCCTGACCCCCCCCTAAAAATTTTTTTAAAAGAGGTTTTAAAAAACCCCCAAAAAAAAGCAGCTGGAAAAGGGACACCCTGTTAAGACCCCACCCAAATCTACCCCCCCCCCCTAACCTACCGTTGATTTGTACTGAAACTGCACTTCCACATAAAAACCCCCGGAACCCACTCCACTACCTCCCCCCAAACCCCTGTCTCTGTAAAACCCCCTAAAATTTTTTCCCCCGATCGGACCCTATCAAAAGTTTTTCCCCCCAAACCAAACTGATGCCCCCCTCGCTCCCTGCCTGACCCCCCTCAAAAATTTTTTCCCAAATTCGTCTATCCCAAACCCCCCCATGCATCTTCCAGGAATCCCTAATTGACCCCGCCCAAACCCCCAAAACCCCCCCAAGACCCTCTTCATGTGTTGCCCAATACTTTCGAAAAAATCTTATAATCTGCGCAAAGTAAGGTTAAAAACCCCCTATAATCTCCCAATGTCTCACCATCCGCCCCCTTAGGTACGGGGCCCCGCCCCCCCTCCTCTCCCCCTTTCCCCATCTTCCCCCCCCCCTTTTTCACATTCAAACTTCTAAAATACCCCCCAAAACCTCCCAGTGTTGGACATAAAACCCCCTTTTTATCAATCCCAGGTGCTTTCCCCAGACGCAACTCTTAAACCCCTAACAACACCTCCTCCTCCATGATTCTACCTTCCAACCCCCCCCCCCTCGACCCTGCTAATACCCCCCCCAGTCCCCCCAAAAATTTCCCCCTCTCTCGCCTCCCTATCCCTGCTCCCCCTTTTCCCAACCCTTTTTTCCCAAACCCCCTCAGCATACCCACTCATTCCCTCCATTGTACTAAACCTGTCCCTTTGCATACCTTCCCAAGTCCCCCCCAAACCCTTTTGGGGGCGATAAAGTTGTTCTGCTGCACCTATCCTTGAACTTAAGTAAAACGAGTGCAGACGGTTTATCTCCCCACAGGCCCCCCTTCCCCCCATTCTTAATCCGCACTGCCGGGGAAAATCTCTTTTTTCAAGTCCCCCAGTTGCCCATGTAAAAAAACTCATTTCTCCCTCCCTTTTTTCCCTCCATGGTACTCACCACAATCCTTCAGCTGCGCCTCCAATCCTCTGCATCCCATAACGTATTTTGCATCCCCCCCACCCTCATAAAAAAAATCCTTAATAGTTTTCACTCTCGGGTTTCCCCCCAACTCACTACATCAGTAACACTCCTCCCTTTTTCCCCCCATCTTCCACCACCACTCAGCAAAAATTTTTTCCCCGTGTCCCGACCCTTCCCCAAAAAAATAATATTCATTTTCCAATAACTCGGAAAAAGGTCACGGCCCCTCCCCCCGGAGTTCCGGGGGGCCCCCCCGATCTGAAAAAAACCCCCGCTAAACAAAAATTTTTCCCGTCCCACCTGTACCAGCCGTGGCACGTATATCCGATCGGGGTCACGCCACGTAATCTTTTTTGAAAAAAAATTTAAAAAAACCCTCCCATCCTCCCCCCCCTGACGACGTCCTCAACCCCAACTGCCCCCCAAAATTTCTCAACTCCGCAAAAAAAAAACCCGCCCCTCAGGGCTCCACATCTTTTTCGCATTTCACAACCCCCAAAAACCCCGCCACCACTGGGGGCTAAAGGCAACCCACGTGAGCGTAGATCAAACCTCCTTGACAAACTCTGCCTTGCACCTACGACTAGACACTGCAGGCATGTATATGCCCACAAAATAACCTGGAAAACCCCCCCCCAGCCATTTACCGTCAAACCTTTTTTCCCCCCCTCCCCCGGACCGCAGCCGGGACTGGGAAAAGCCAAAACCCCTTTTCCACCCCCCCCCTTTGGGGGCCCCGGGAAATACTAGATCATCTCGAAAACCAGCAAACTAACTCACACCCCTTGGGGAAAATTTTGCCCCACCACACATTCAGGGATTGTTTAAAGCCCCCCCCCACCAACGTCTCTTAACCTCCGGGGTTTTGGGGCCTTTAAAATTAATGTTCATACCCTGAAAACTGTAGTGGGTTTACCTTTTGATTTTTTGGGAACCAAAACTTCCTTTTTAGCCCGGGGGAAATTTCCCAATGACACCTTTTTCCCCCCTTTTTCCCCCCCAAACCCACCCTTCATTTTCCCCCCATCATTCCTAATTTTTTTACAGAAGCTTTCTTACTAGACCCTTTTTTCAGGGGTCAATACATTTCCCCCAAAAATTCCCCCGGGGCCGCTTCCTGACTCACCTACCACTTATACCCCCCCTTCCTGCACAGGTGAACCCCCCCCCCTGTGCCGTAAAACACATTCACACCACCTACTTTCCATTTTTTACTACACTCAGCCCTCCTGTTTTCAGCCTTTAACCACCTTGCCAAATCCATTCCATTCGATCCTCCGCCCCGGGCTATCTAGCATTCTGCCCTAAATCCTCCAACCAAAAGGGGGTTTACAAAACCCCCCACTTTCCCGCGGCTCCTTTCCCTTTCCCCCTCCGGGCTTAAATCTGGCAAAGTTTCCGGGGGAGTGGGGACAAAGGCTGGGGCCCAAGCTGTCCCCTTTCCCCCACCTCATCCACCTCCTTTCTGGGGGTTTTGGTTTTCCTTTTTTGCTTACCCCCTTTTGGAATTTTCCCCCCCCTCTCCCGCCTTTGGGTCACCTCCCAAACCATCTTGCCCGGGGTAGGCTTCGGCTTAAAAGGGGCGGGCATCCCCGTCCACAAAGCCTCATGTCCTCCCGGGGCCCGGGGTTTTTTTAAAAAACCCGGGTTAAAAAGGGGGGGCCCCCTTGTTTCGAAGGAAAAATTTCCAAAGCAGGAGTTTTTTTTCGGGGTAGGTATTTTTTGGCACACCGCATATATTTCCCCCCCAAGTCTCTCTGTAATTTGGGGAACCCCCCATACTGCTTTTAAAAGCTTTTTTTTTTAAAATTCCCCTTTTTTCAAAAGGAACATTCCTAATTTTCAGCCATGTTTTAAAAGGCCCGACTCCAAAAAAAACCCCCAAGACTCGAGTTTACAACAAGTCTCACTTCTTTGGGATTTGTCAACTATGGCCACAAATGTGCTGGTGTTTAGTTTTTAAGAAAATCCTTCCTGCTCCATTTAAGGAAATGCTTTAAAAATCTTGTTGGGATTTTTGGTGTTCTGACAATAAGGGGGAAGGACATTAGCGTTCTAGGGAGATCACCCCCCCTTTAAGATCTCAAAACCCCCCCGTACTGACACCTGACGATATAGGGGCCGCCATATTTGAGAAAAAGGAAAAACCACAAGGCTCCACCAGAGGCCACTGATCGGTAGCTGCGCTAAGTACAACTCTGGAGCAAACGAAAAGGGCAACCTCCCGCCCGGGGGAAGAGGTGAATGAAAAGGTTTTTCAAGGGGACAGGCCTTCATATTTATGGGGCTTCTGGGTCTCCCCCCGTGGCTGGCAGCCCAAACCCCCTTTAGCTACCGAGTTGGGGAAGTAGGTGTCTGCCATTGTGGCGGCACAGGTGTAGCTAATATATATATATATATATATATATATATATATATATATATATATATATATATATATATATATATGTACTGTAAAAAACGAGAGGTTATTTAATCAAAACAAACTGCGACTAGCTGCGATTAGCTCTGAGGCACCTTTCACCATCGTATGTCCTCAAATCACGCACCCAGGGTTAGGTAAGTTTTCTTTAAAGTTCTTTTGATAAAAATTATTATTTTTCATTTTAAAATAAATGAAAAAAAATATCTTTTAAAAGTATAAGAGAAAATTTTAGAACGGGGTTAATTTTTAAAAGAGTCCTTGCGTTAACCAGTTTTACGGGATTGGGCACGACATTTTGTGTGTGTGTGTGTGTGTGTGAATAAGTTTATTTTGTTATTACTTGTGACGTTTATCGAATATCTACATGCTTCAAAAAGCATACTGTAAAAAAAGGAAAAATACAACCCACTGATTGGAACAGGAGGAAAATACCATCAATATACCCTTTTGAAGTGAGGGCGAGAGTCTTTTGGACAATCACTAAGTCATTTAGTATTTTGAAATGAAAGAAACTCACTGACAGACTTTGACACCAGCACACTCCCCACTGATACCTTGTTACCACCACACTCCCCACTGATACCTTGTTACCACCACACTCCCCACTGCTACCTTGTTACCACCACACTCCCCACTGATACCTTGTTACCACCACACTCCCCACTGCTACCTTGTTACCACCACACTACCCACTGATACCTTGTTACCACCACACTCCCCACTGATACCTTGTTACCACCACACTCCCCACTGATACCTTGTTACCACCACACTCCCCACTGATACCTTGTTACCACCACACTCCCCCTGATAAACCCCCTTACCACCACACTCCCCCCTGATACCTTGTTCCACCACACTACCCACTGCTACCCTTTTTCCACCACACTCCCCTTTATAC